>VYZP01056775.1:3565-30719 GCA_013400635.1 Hypocryptadius cinnamomeus | reverse complement strand
TGATGCATAAATTCCATTCAAACAAAGGATGCTGTCTAGTCATCATCAGCTTCTTCCTCTGAATCCTAACGGAGTCTTCAGGGCTGACTGAGGCAGGAAGAAGTTAGTTTCTTCTGATAAGAGAGCAATAAATTCTTTTTCTCTGAAAGATTTAGATGTCCTGTGGCTGCTATCTCAGTGCGAGTCCTCTTTTTAAAAAAAGTATCTTACATAGCATAGTTTCTATTTTAACATTATGTTATAATCTAAAACTATATTTAACACACTACTTAAGAAAATTAATGGAGCATAACTTTCTAACATAAAACATACAAAATTCATTATAATATTTGCAAAAAGCCAATCATAAAATACACATTTTTCACACCTGTAATACAAAATGGGGGAAAACCCAGACTGGATTTTTCCTGGAATACAGAATGGGGAAATATACGGACTGTTTTTTTCCGGAATATGGAATGGGGGAAAACCTGGACTGGATTTTTCCTGGTATAAGGAATGGGGGAAAGCCTGGACTGGATTTTTCCTGAAATATGGAATGGGGGAAAACCCAGACTGGATTTACCCGGAATACAGAAAGGGGAAAAACACAAACTGGATTTTCCTGTAATACGGAATGGGGGAAAACCTAGATTGAATTTTCCTGTAACATGGAATGGTGGGAAACCCAGACTGGATTTACTTGGAATACGGAATGGGGAAAAACACGGTCTGGATTTTCCCCGGAATACAGAATGGGGAAAAACTCAGACTGGAATTTTTTCCCAGAATACGGAATGGGGGGAAAACCCAGAGTGGATTTTTTTCCCCGGAATATGGAATGGGGAAAACTCTGGAGTGGGTCATCCCAGAATACTGAATGAGGGAACTCAGACTGGATTTTCCCAGAATACGGAATGGGGGGAAACGGGGTTTGATCCCAGTCTTCTGTACAGAGGTGTACGGCAGAAACGATGTTCCTAAACCAAGAAAACCAAATTGTTCCCGCAGTGCACGCTGCTCAAACACTCGACCATCGCTGGAACAGCCCAGGTGCTGTAAGAGAGCGGAATGTTGGTGCTCATGGATTGAACAATCCCTGGGTGCTTCTCCAGGGATGCCGGAGGGGCCTCCCCGCTGCAGAAGGGCGTGCACACCTAAAGCTTCAGCCTGGGTTTCCAAATAAAGAAGGGGATGATAAGAGGCGAATCCTGCGAGGTGGGATAAATTCTTGTCATGCCTCCCTTACACAATGACTCAGCTGTGAAAGCTCCTCTCCGAAGTACTGGGACACTCACACTTCAAATGAGGCAATTCCTGTCGGCTGATTGGCCATAACACCAGATGTGGATTTCTTAACTTCCCGAAGGCTTTTTAGATCTCATCCTGACCATCAACATTATCATTTATTTTATTTGCAAGGGCACTCAGTAACCAGGAGCCCTGCTCTTGAATCAGTCAATGCACTTTTTGGAGCTATTTGGACATTAGAAGTGCTGTGGCAATTATCAGGAGCTGCTTTTGTCCAAGGGGCAGTGTGTTTGGACACTGAAACACTGCACCTTTCAGTTTGAGCCATCCCTTCATCTGTGCTCATCTTCTGGGCTCAGACTTCTGCCTGCTTTGGAAGTGCCGTGTCATGACTGAGTTCCGCAGGCAAAGCTTAAAATACTTTTAAAACGCAATACTCCTCCTAACTGAGCGCCCAGGCTCTCACAGGGGTCATTACCAAAAGCTGTTTCAACTGCACGCTGCTTTACTAACTTCCACCTGGCAGATCTAGCTCCTGTTTAACCTCCAGTGTCCTTTTGCACTTTGCTCAGGTGGTTTCGTTCTCTCTGGGCAATTTATGGCTTAGAGGTTCTCCTCTCTCCCTTCCTTCCTTCTATCGGGCAGTCGCCACACAAGCCAGTAATAGAACGGGAACATCACTAAATTTAAACTAAATCGCTGAGAGCCTCTGCCACAAGCCAAGACACTGAGTCATTTGTGCCCTTCTGCTCAGAAGTCCCTACAGATACCCACATCCCCCCGTGACGATTCAGGACAGTTTTCACTGTCCCTGCTGCCTCGACTGAAGACCTTGGACTGCTCCGACAGAATGAGCAGGTTCCCCATTACCTGCCCAGAGGGTTTGCAGCTGGGACCCTCCACAAGGACAGCTCTGAAGGGCTCCAGATAAGCCCTGTGAAAGCCTCCCGTGCGCTGTCCGCTCCCCGCGGCTCAGCGAAGCCGGCTGGGCGCTGCACAGAGGCACCGGCACAGGGCTGGGAGCGCCTGCTGTCCTCACCCGTGTGCGGACAGTTCAGCCCCACAATGCCAAGCGATCCGTATCAAGTGACAAAGAACCAGCAGTGAAAACCCCTCGGCCCCTTTCTCTCAGCCCTATCAGTGCCGGGAGGCGGCGCAGGGCGGTTCCCAGTTTCACTTTCTGTGTCTGCTCCCGGCCGAGCGGGAAATGAAAACTGCGCGGCGGGGCGGGCGCTGCCTCTGCGTGACGCGGCGGGGCCGCCCCGCTCCGCTCCGCTCCTCTCCGCCCGCTGCCCTGCCGGCTCCCGCTGCCCTGCCGGCTCCCGCAGCCTTCCCGAAGCCCGCAGCCTTCCCGAAGCCCGCAGCCCTCCCGCTCCCCCGGATGAGCGGCCCCTCCGCGCCGCTCCGGTGCGGGCAGACGCGGTGTGCCGTCCCCGCTGCCCCGGGTCAGCAGGTGCGCTGTGAGCGTGGATTGGTAAGAAGCGTTTTGCTGCTTTGTGAGATGGGATGCCGGAGGCGCAGCGTGGTAGGAGGGAAGGGAATAGAGAGGGATTTAATAGCGGAGAGTAGTTCGGCAGCTAAGTGGGAAGTCTTTCAGTCGCATCCCATTGAAGTGTGGAGGTGATGCGCTCTTAGGTGCTTCCTTCCCCTCAAGGGTGGGCTGTCACACTGAGTCCCTCCTGGAGCCAGCACCTCAGGGGAACCATAGAAACATAAAATAGTTTGGGCTGGAAGGGACCTTGAAATCAACTAGTTCCATCCCCCGTGCTGAGGACAGGGACACCTTCCACGAGAATAGATTGTTCAGAGCCTCATCCCGCCTGGCCTCCCTGCTGCTGCCCACTGCCTGCCTTAGCATCATCGGCACCCCAAGATGCCCAGGAAGGAAAAGGCGCTGTCAGGGAAGGGACGACAAGGGCCAGAGGTGGGAGCCCTTCTCGGGCACAGGGAGTGAAGGGACAGCTCGGGGTTTGTCATGAGAAGCCGCTGTCTTGGGAGGGCGGATGGAGACTGGAGCGGGCAGGGAGAAAGGGAGGGCGCTGGGCTGGCTGAGGAAGAGGAGTGTGAGGGTAGATGATGATGGGCTGGAGGGTACGAGGAAGGTATCACTGCTCCCTGTTCTCTGCCCAGTGCCGGTGCCAGCTGGGGTACCGAGGTACCAATCCTACCCCTGACCCGCAAACTGCTCCTCCAGTGAGAGAGGAGAAATGGGGAGCAGGAGGAGAGCCTGCTGCTCGGTTCCTTGCCTCACTCACCCGCTGTTTTATGTACCTGTGCAGGGAAAAGGAGGTCAAGTGCAAGTCTTAGGAAGGCTGTATTCCTCATAGCCAAAACGACGAGGTTCCAAGGGTTGGGAAGTTCTATTTGTGTCCCTGCTTCCACAAAAGGATCCCTGATCGTGGTGACTGGGAGAAAATTTCATGGAACCAGAGACACAAATCTCCTGTATCCCCCTGCACCTTCCTGTCCTAAGATCTTTCTCCCTTTTCCTCGAGCTACCCAAAGCCATTCAGCGCTGTGCTTGCTCTTCAATCCCGCTCTTAGTCCTCCCTTTCCTGGCAAAACCTTGCAGGTTTGCTTTATCCCCAGCACATCCCTAGCTATGTTTAGCTACCTCTGTGCTGCCTGCCCCTCTCCTTTCTGTCTCTTTCAACATCCCCACTGCCTGGGAGCATCCCTTACCTCCTGGCTGATTCTACACCAGCCTGAGAAGGGCTCCCACTCCAGCTCAGCTTTCAGAAACCTGAACTCGTCGTTAAATCATCTCCAGGAGAACAGGCAGTCTGTGTTCAGGCTCTCTTTTGGCAAGAGAGAAATAATTTGAATTTATCTTTTCCTGCGTAGCTGTTCTGATCACCGGGTTTGGGTATGAAATGTAATGCTCCCGAATCTGCCTTTCAGAGTTTGGGTTTTTTTCCCCCCAAAAAAAACTTCTCAGCAAATTCGACAATAATTGGTGAAACTTAGTGTGTGACACTTAGAGCTTAAAAGTAATCTTCAAAAGTAAACAATCAAAAGTACAGTTGGAAACAAGTATACTTAATCTTAAAGGTAATAATCAGGGAAAAAATAAATTTCTAGCTTTTCTGCCTGAATCTTCAGTAACTTTGATATTTGACACTATTAGGCATAGTTATCCCAAACCCATGCTTTTAAAGCAAAGATTTTCTTTTTTTTTATGAAAGGCAGAGCCAGGATTTTGCTTATTTCCCTTTCTTAGTAGCTTTTCTTCATTCTTTCAGTGCTTGGCCTTAGGTTGATTTTATATGCTGTTTAATATTTGTAAAATAATAATTTCTGAGTGCTTTTTGGGTCTCCACACCCCCCCCTTCCCCGTGAATATCCACTTTTTTCTGATTCTGTCTCCGTGTTGGCAATGGGCTTTTAGAGAGTTTCATTCTTGCGTAGTTGCATTTGAACTTCTATCAGATTATTTTGTTTGTGTATTTTTATTTTGCTTTAGTAGCTGAGCCCCAGGAGACTGTCAGAATAATGGTCTGTTGAATACTCCCTTAAAAATCAAGGCATTATAATGGTTCTCTTGCATGAACAGTTACTTTGCCTGTGATCACTTGAAGGAACAGAAAAAGAAAGTGATATGTTGGTGCTTAAATATCTTTCAAAATTAGTGTCCAAAGTGCCACAGTAGTGCTGTGACTCAGGCACTTAAAACCAATGCAGGGAGCCCAGTACAGAAACCAAAGGTGCTTATCTGGTGAGAAGAGAAGGTGAAACTTGACCTTTTCAATACTTGGGCTACTTTTTTTAGATAAAATTGTGCTTTTTCCAAACAGAGGAGTTTTGCAACATCGGCTTTTGGGCAATTTTAATAATCTTATTTACCAAATCTTCCTGAACAGGGATATGTGGAGTTCCTTGGCTAGATGGAGCTGTTCCTGTGGAACTGAAGGCTCATTTATTTATTTATCTAGCCACAAGAGGAAGACAGGATGAGCAATTGTCATCAGACTCTGTTTCTGTTCCCTGAGCAATAGCCTGCACACCTCAACACCCATGTTAATTCAAATATCCCACATGCTCTTGCAGTAATACTGATTTTATTGATATTCCAGGCTGGGCTGGATGGGGCCCTGAGCAGCCTGATCTAGTGGATGAAATCCCTGCCTGTGGCATCGGGTTGAAATTAGATGATCTTTAAGGTTCCTTTCCAACCCAAACCACTCAATGGTTTTTTGATTTCACCTTTTCCATAATGAAAAGGTCTCTTCTGTCCTTGAGCAGTATTGTTGATGGGACAAACGAGTGGACGTCAAGAAGGAAGCAGGAAACCAGAGGTGGCACCAAGCGAGATCATGGAGGCAGAAATTGAAGTACGAAATAATAAAGAGGAAACCAAAGAGGTGAAGGCCAAACACCAGAAGCTGACATCAGTCTTTGGTCTGGCAGACTTAAAAAATGGTAATAATGTTTTGCCTGTTCTTCACTGTCATATTTTCTATTTCTCATGCCTGCTGTCTGTTCCCTGTCCATAAGCTTCATTTTCTCCTATTCCTTATTTCTTCACTGAGGAATATACAGATGATTCTCGTTCTGCCTTGCCAAGTAACCATTTTGAGTTTTTTTAGAATGGAATACATGAAGATCTCAGAGCTTTTTCCATATTTAAGTCCTCAAACTGGCCATTGCAGCCAAAAATGCCTTGCTGCTGGCTCTGTCTCTCTCCAAACACAGCCAGCATTGCTGGATTTGCTAAACCATGGACTAGGCCCTGGTTATTCTCCTCATACAGGCAGTCTTTGCCTCCTGTTGTTCTATTTTATGTTTAGGTGTGTTATGAGAGGACTGAAAAAGGAACTGGGAGAAATCTGGGAATCATTAGCCAGGTTTACTTGGATTTTTTCTGTCAGTTGAAACAAAACCAAATCTTATCTGCTTGAGCAACAAAAGAATAGACTGAACACTTTTTCAGGTCTGACCAAGATGCTGAGCCTATACACTGAATGACTGAATGCGCACAAGATTTTGCCAGGTTCAAATAACTTTCACTTTCGTTTCTTGTATCTATCCCCAGGCCTCACTTCATCTTTTTCTCCCCTACAGAAGCTATTGGACTGTACAACCTGGGGCAGAGCTGCTGTCTGAACTCCCTGCTCCAAGTATTCCTGATGAACATACGCTTCACAAGGATACTCCGCAGGTACCTCCTGTTTGACCTCCCTGAGATGTTTCCGTTGCTGCACTCTGATCTCCATCCCTTCTTTTATATGGGATGTACATTTGAAGGCTTGGATCACTGAGGTGCTGTCAGGATGCTTTTGGTCCCTCAGCAAGGTCTCTGCCTTGTGGTGTCTGTCGTGCACTGACACGCCCTGCAAAGGCAGAAGTTGCAGTGTTCAGTCTTGTTAATCATCTCTGATTCATGTCCTGAACTGACTCATTATGGCTTGTATCTCTCTCTTTTCCCTAACAGGATATATATAATANACATAAATATTTTTTAAAAATATATAATTTTATTCCAGGTTTACTCACAGGCCTTATAATAAAGGATATGTCATGTGTAGTCATATCCACTATTAATTTTGTCACTTGAAGCATGTAAATACAAACATACCCAAATCCCTGGCCTCTGGGCCCTGGCTAACCCCTGACAGAGAAGTGTTGTTGCAGATCATGAATACCTAGCATTACTTTGTTTTGCTTGACTGTTGTCCCTGTGTGTTTTGAGGAGGATTTGAGATTCTGCCTCCCTACTGACCACACTAATAACTGGTTTGATTTGTTTTCAGTTTCCTCACTTCACTCAGATGTAATAATCTAAGTAGATCATTCCTATTCAGTTCTTTCTTACATGTTCACTGCTGGGCAGAGGAGAAAAGACAAATTTCAGACATGCAGAAATGATAAGTGTCATAAACGGGCAAGGCTAAATAATGTAGACTGTAGGTTACCATGCTTATTTGAAGAAAGAAAAACCTTCAATCTATAGTAAATTTAGGGAGAATTAAGAGTTTTTGTTGGCATATAGTTGAAATACAAGCATTATGATATATGTGCCCAAGATATTCTGAGGGAATGTTGAGAGTGAGGACATCAATGGGTGGGAGGCAAAAAAGGTCTGGAATGGGCTGTAACTAATGTTGTTTCTAGAGGCCAGAAAGCACTTGAGGTCCTGCTGGGCTTGTCTCTTATTCAGGAGCAAGCTAACATAAAATTTTGGCCTTTTAGTTTAGAACTGTCAACCTGCACTGTGGGATTTCCCTTCCCTTTTCCCTTCTTCTGCTGAAAACGTTCCCGTTCTGGTTCCTCTTGAGCTGCTGTCTGTGCTACTGACCTGTGCTCCTTCAGGTGTGGTGTCTGACATTTTCTCCATGGAACCTCTGACCACCATTGGTGCTGCTTCTTCCCCTTCCAGGATCACAGTGCCACCATCTCCTGCTCAGAGGAGGAGCAATGTCCCGTACCAAATGCTCCTGCTGTTGGAGAAGATGCAGTGTGGCAAGCGCAAAGCTGTTGGTCCCACAGACCTGGCTCGCTGCCTTTCAGAGCACAGAGTGGAATGTAAGCAGCCCTGCCTCGTGCCCACCTCTGTCTGCATTTTCCAGCTCTTACCAGCAGCCCAGACTCCAGCATCTCCTCCAGGAATGCAGAAATGCCAGGAGCTAGAGACACAGTGCTCCTTGCAGCTGCCTCCCAGCTGAGTGCAATGCTGTGTCTTACTTGTGAAGAGAGGAAAAATAAACCCTGCTGGATGTATTTGCTGATATCCAAAGGGTGGGAGGACTATCAGACTGCTAGAAGATTCAGCTATGGATGCTGTGCAGGGCAGAGAGTTCATTATTTGATTTATCTTGCTCTACTGGCATCATGATAGTGAAATAGCTGCTGTTACTTATTAGAAGAAAGGGGTAGTGTGGAAAAGAGAATGAGTTTGCACAAGTCCCCCTCCTGCTCCTTCTTATCAGGGCAGAGAGAAGAATTTGCAGGCTAAATCTCCCAACTGGTCAAAGTTCTAAAAGAGAGAGGTTTTTAATGTATGAGTGACAAGTGACAATAGGATGCCAAGAGTCTGTCTATGTACAATACACAGGGTATAACCAAATGCCCTTGTCTTTGTCATATAAGAGCCCAAGCAGCAGTTTTCAGAACTGAAAAGGGAGGTGCCCTGACCTTTATGAAAAAGGAACACAAGATAAACTCAGTATCCCTGTTTGCATCACTTTTCTCCTGACTCTGAGTGGTTTTGCAGTCAGCCACCTCTCTCCCAGTTAAAGAGAGATAGGGATCAAGGGGTTTATCCTATCTGGTGTGTGAGACATATGGATAGGCCCTGCTGTCATTTTAATCTCAGCACTCAGGAGCATTCTAGCCTTCCTGGGGCATGAGGGGATGGGAAAAACAGGTCTGTGGAGTAATAAAGGTGAAAAAAAGAACAGAATCTTCCCTGTATTGTTTCTAAGGAGGATTCAAAGGGGATTGTTTACAAGGGCGTGGAAGGACATGTGACACAGAGGTGACAGGATAAGGGATTATGGCTTGAAATGTAAACCAGTTTGAGAGCTGGTTTAGATTAAATATTGGGAAGAAATTTTCACTGTGGGATTGGTGGGGCACTGATGCAGGATGCCCAGAGAAGCTGTGGGTGCTGTGTCCCTGCAAGTGTTCAAGGCCAGATTGGAAGATGTTTGCTGGTCTAGTGAAAGGTGTCTTTGCCCCTGGTGGGGGGAGTGGAACCAGATGAAGTTTAGGGCTCCTTCCAACCCAAACCATTCTCTGATGCTATGAAATGCACCCCTCAACTCAGTGAGCCATCTGAGCCCTCCTCTGGTGGGTATTGAGCATCCTCTTGTCCCTGCATCTGGTGACAAGGACACAACTTTGGCACTGGGTGGTACAAACACTCCTGTCTTTTCTCACTGCCTGCTCAGGGCACATGGAGAAATTGCAGCTGGTGCCCAGTCTAAGCTCTGTCTCTGCAGGGAGGAGCCAGGGACAAGAAACTGGGTCTGAGGGGGGACAAAAAAATCTCCCTTTGCCATTTGTGGGAATTCTGCCTAGTGCTGTTCATGATACTGATTGAGGTTGTGTTTTCTGCTCGTGCAGTGTTTGTGCAGCATGATGCTGCTCAGCTCTTTCTGACTCTCTGGAACTTGTTAAAGAAGCAGATGAAAAAGCCAGAGCTGGTAAGGATGGTGACTGAAATGAACCTTTGCCCCTTATCACATGTGGTTTCCTCTGCTCCTTGAAAGATCCCATTCACTGGCAATTGTCCTAAGTTAAAGTTTTTAAATTATCTCTTCTTTCATTGCATCTTTCAAATAGGACAGAGAATCTTTGTTTCATAAGCTTTGATATTTTGAATCACAGTTAAGTTTTGCTCATCCTGCTTTCAGGGCATGCCACTGTCCATTCTAATGGGAGAGCTGATTAACTAAGAGATTGATCTTTTTGCAGCATTGTATTTAGTTATATTTAATTTCTTTTTCCCCCCAAATTTCTGTAAGCATTTATTGGTATATCTTGACACAGCTTTTCCATTCTTTGAAGTCAGCCACATGCATTTCACTCTAATTAGTCACTGATAGTAAGTGATGGTTATAGCAGCTCCTCCCATGGGACTGGGAAGAGAAAAGTGACTCTTCCCTGACTGACTTCAGTTTTATTAGTACAGAAGACAGGCTCCTGTTGCAGTTTCAAGCAAAACAGAACAATTCTGCATCAAAGCAGATATTTAACTCTCTGATCTTACAGGCTGTGTCTTTTCCCTCTGTTAGGGAATGAGAGGAAGGAGTTCTCCTTTAAATTGTGGGAAGTACCCTGTCCTCATAAGTCATTGTCACATCTTGGTTCCAATCTCAAAGGAATAACCTTGCTAGAGATGTGTGACCACAGGGGCTTTCCCACCCACAGGGAAACAGCCCAGCTGTCTTCTTCAAAAACCTTGTTTTGTTTTTTTTTTTTTCCCCACCCCTCCAGGTGGAAGAGCTGCGTGATTTGTACACGATCTGCATGCAGGAGCGCGTGGCCTGTCAGAAATGCTCTTTTGAAGTAAAGAGCAAAAGCACCATGTTAACCCTTCCACTCCCAGTGCTGGATGCCAGTTCTCACAGGCTGAAGACTCTGGTAAGTTTAGCAGCAGCACTTTTTCCTTAGGAGATGGTTCCCCTCTGTTCATAGTGGATTTCTCAAATGCCAGTGGACCATTGGACCTTATAGATTCCCTGACCACTTTATACTGTTTCAGCATAAAGGAGCTGCTTTGAAAACCTCTAAGGCTTTGAAGTAGGTATAAAAGACGTTTATACATCAATACCTTCTTTGTGGAATATGTGTGCCCCTTTTTTTCCCAACTATTGTAATCACAGCAGCAGCTAGGAGAAAATGAGATACCTTTTCTTTCAGGCTGCTAGGCAGTCTTTGTCCGTTGAATAAAACATGCCTTTTGTAACTGTCCTGTTTGCTTGGACCGTCTGAAATAATGTAGAAATAAAAATCCAGCTGAAGGAATTCAGCTGAAAGAAGTTTCTGTCTTCTTAGGAGGACTGTCTGCAATACTTCTTCCGTCCAGAGGAGCTGACTGGACAAAACATGTGTTTCTGTCAACAGTGTGGGAGGAAAACAACTTTTCTGCAGGTAACTGGAGAATTATTTCCCCATGTCTCATACCCAGAGCTCCCTTGAGGACTGGGGAGGGTGGGGAAAGGACTCAACCATAGCAAGTTTAAGAGGAGATCAACAACTCAGATTTGCCAGGATGGCAGCGTCAGTGAGATAAGAACCACAGACACCTTTCCTCCTGTTAGGAAGGAGGTCCTGTGGTCTGATGTCTCAAGGAAGTTGATTTGCCTCTAGTGCTACCAGCATGGGGCTAGGAAAGCACATGAGAAGTGAGGCTGCCCTTGAGACACCCAAGGCTGGGTGCTGATGACACTGAGGCTGAGAAACTTGGCTATCACAGCTCTGAGGCTTGGCATCTGCTGTCCCCTGGGATTGGCAAATATTCCCTGGAGCCCTGGCTGTTCTCCATTCTGCACACACTGGGTGGCAGTGGCTGTTTGCACCCTGCCTCCCCAGGGTTTGGCCCCAGTTTTCAGTTGCATTATTGATTGCTTTACAGAGCATGAAGCTCGTCCATCTGCCACAGACCCTGACCTTGCACCTGAAGCGCTTCTGCTTTGAGAGATCCTCTCGCACACACAAGCTGAGCCACTACCTGCCATTCCCACAAGAGCTTGATCTCAGGCAAGTCTTGACAGAAAGTCAGTGCCAAGCAGATGACAGTGAAAAGGTGAGATATTCCTGTTCAAAAAGGGCAGATTTTCTTCTCCTCTCTGCTCCATTCTCAGAAAAATTTAAGAGATCGCACCAATACTTGTCTCAGCTCAAAGTACCTGTCTTAAAAATTTGTGTCTCAAACTTTACCAGTGCCTGGTGTTGTCTCACATCCCATAGTTTTAACTCATTCAGCCATTATTTAACATTCTGTGCTCAGATTAAATCATCAAAGGCCCCATAACTGGAGCTTCCTGCCTTAAGGACACAAGCCAGGATCTGCAGATCTCACCTGTCCAAGACAGGGGAACTCTGTTCTTTGTATTTCCCATGCAGTATTGTTGATATTGTTGGCCACAACAGCTTTGCTAGGTAGCTGAGATGGATCTGCCCCACTGTGGGTCTGTTTCTCTTCCTGGGAAATAACAAGGGGAAGTGTGGCAACAACAGAAGTCACCGCTGCAGGGTTGGCTGTGGTGAATCTCTTTGCTGCTCCTTTGCTGTCCTGCTGCCTTTTTCACAATCCTCTGGTCTCCAGGGCGGCTGCCAGCCCACAGCTGATGGGCAAAACTGAGGGTAACAGCAAAAAAAGGCAGGATTCTCAAGGCCAATCTGATCTTTTTTTCCTTACAAAATTCACGTCCTTGCTGCCCTGGCTGCTGCTTCTCTACAGTCTGTGGCAGGTGAGAATTGCTGCACTGCAAGTTGCTCTTTGTGTCTCTTTGCAGGCTACCTGGCAGTATGAGCTCTTTGCTGTGGTTGCTCACTCAGGATCAGCCAGCTGTGGACATTACTGTGCCTACATCCGGAGCCTCACAGACTGTAAATGGTATTGCTTCAACGATTCTGAGGTGTGCCAGGTGAGCAGATCCACTCATTTCCTTTGTGCCTTCCTGGACACTCCTCCAGCTCTCATCCAGTCTGACTGGTGCTGACTGGAGACAGCCAGGAAAGGAAATGAGGCTGCAGAGCTTTGTCCACTTCTGCTACAGGATGCTCTGGGCTGAGGGCAGAGCGACTCTCACTTCTGCACCAAACAAGGCCTCAGGTCCTGTTTTGTGTGGGATTCACATTCTCTGAACCTGAGAGAAGCAGTGAGAGAAGCAGAGAAAAAAATGATCAAAACAATTCTTACCTCATTTGCTGCTCCTGTGTTGTGCCAAAGCAGAATGCAATGTGGAGATTGTTTACCCAGAGAGATGGGGTTTTGTCTCCTTGTCCTGTCAGGGCCGAGCACGTGTGCAGGCTGTTGGTCAGCACACAGTCACAAGATTTTGTTCAGTTGAGTGCTTGTGCAGTTTCAGTTTAGATGTAGTGTAATATAGTGTAATGTAGTATAGAATAATATATTATAATAAAGTAATTAATTAGCCTTCTGATATCATGGAGTCCTGCTCGTCATTCCTCCCACCAGTCAGCTAAGAATGACATCAATAGTTTTGTGCATTGCAGAATGCAGAAGCATTCTGAATATTGCAGAATATTCAGGATATTTGCTGAATATCCTACTCAATTCACCCTACTTCTGTTTAATGTATACATTCAGAACTGTTTTTCCTCAGAGAGTAAAAGCAGTAAACTAATTTATTGAAAAATGTTTAGTTCCTGGAAGTGCCACTTATACCACTCTTAGGAGAGCTCCTGGGATGGTATCAGAATTTTTCCATCTCTTAAGAGTTTTTACCAGCCTCCTCCTGAGTGTTTTTCTCCTCTAGGTATCATGGGATGATGTTAGATGCACCTATGGACATTCCAACCTCTACTGGTATGCAAATGTATCCCTGATTTTTCCTAATGCTGCTCTGGAATGAGGGTAGCAAAAAGAGGGGAGACAAACTGGTTTGGGAACATATTGCCTGGGCTGTAGTGGGGATGCAGGAGATGTGCCAGTCAGGATTTCTCCATGCTTTTTGTTTTGATGCATGGTAAGAAAATGAGCTTACAGGAGGGAGAAAACATCTCCTATAAACCACAGCACTGCCAGCAAATCTTGGGAGCTCTGGAGAGGACCAGCTTAGTTGACCTAAAGCTCAGAAAGCTGAGCAGGAGCAATTCTGGGATGTTTCCTGCAACCTAGACCTTCAAACATACCTTGTGATGTGCTTTCTCTTTGCCTCCACAGGAGAGAAACAGCCTATCTGCTGTTTTACATGAAAAAGCAGCCTCAGCAGCCCTGGCCAGGAGTATCAGAATGCCTCTGAAAGCTGTGCATTGTCCCTGGAGCTCAGCACCTCTGTGCCTGTGAGGACATGCACTAATGTTTCACAAGGAAGACATTCTGCACTCAGCAACCTCAGGCTTCACATTTCGTGAAAAAAGTGCAGCAGACACTCAGCTAGGGAGAGGATCTAGGAACTGTTGCTATTAGAGACCTTTTCTTTCATGGTTTTTTGGGTTTTTTTTTTATATTTATGTGACTCTACATGTTCATTTCCTCTGTAAAAGATGGTGAAGTCAGTCCTTGTCTCTGCTGCCTTACCATTTTCCTTAGTGCTGACGCCTGGATCCCATTCCAGGGGAATTGTTTGGCCTGAAAGCCTGTGTGATGCTCCAGGCATGTGTGTGGTATGACTGGAGAGCTGTGGGAGCCATACAGAGCCAGTAAGAGCTTGAGATTTACTTTGTCCTTTTAGCACCATGTTAGATGCTGGCAAGCTGGGCAGGAGACCCCAAAAATCACCCCAGAAACAACTGGGGGAAGGATCAGAACCCTTATGGCACACACATCAGTGGCACACACTCCTGAAAACCTCCCTGAAAAGGAATCACTGCAAGGGCTGAGATGTGTCCAGAGGTGTTTTAAATCAGGAGCTATTGGAGCAGTTCTGATTTCCAAGATGAGTTTGTTTAAATTTGTGCAGGTGATTATTATTTCAACAGGCTTATCAGGCTTTTAGATGCATTTTCTTTCCTGTAGAGGAAAATATTCAGAGCAGCAGAGGTTCTGAAGCTGGTTAGTGATTTTGCACAATACAGGCCACACATGGTGATAAAGGAAATGAGATGCCTTTGGGATTTTTGGATGTGTGGCTTTTAAAACACTCGTGGTGTTAGCTCTTGCTGATCCTCTTGGATTGAGGATCCCAGCAGTTTGGGATCTGGAAGTACTTTCACCCTAATACACCCTATGACTGTGTCTTTACAAAGGTGCTGTTTTTGTGGGAATGAGCAATTATGAAATGATAGTAAAATTATATAAAACTATAAAACTAATGTAGATATACTTCCATCTATGTATAACCTAATTTTGTTTTGGTAATGATGGTGAAGTTCACAAATCATTTCCATTTTCTGAAGGTAAACTGAAAAATCTTAGAGCATAGCTGTGAAATTACTCTTTCATGGTGTAGCAGGTATTTATTTTGCTGTATTAGCAAGGTCCATTAATCTGTTCAGCTCTGGATTTGTATTATTTATTCTGTGGTAAAAAAATCCTAGTGTATTATTTGCCATCAGGATGAGGAATTTTCAGCCTGTTCACCTTCAGGAATGCATTGCACCCTTTCTAAAGCATCTTGCAATGGGTGAGTAAGAAAACCAAGTTTCTGTTTGCTTTTCCAACACTTTGCCTCTGTGAAGGAGTTGAAAAAAGCTGCATTTTTCTTAGCTGAATGGAGAAGTTAATGGGATAAGAGAGTGACATTTCTAATTAGCTATAACTTGAAATTTAAAAACTTTTGCTTATGAAAAATGCCTTAAATGCATAATAACCTTCCAGGGATGTCGCCCATCAGGGAAACAATTGCAGAGATATATTTAGGAATCTTTTCAATCTGTGAAAAAACCCCATTTAATTCCAATGAAAAGTAATCAGTGTTTTTTTGAATAAAATATTATGGGATACATCCCTTAAAATCAGTCTTGTGCTTTATTCTTCATCTATTCTTCCTAAACACTGAATACAGGTGAAGTATTCAGGGTAGAGCTGCTGCTAATGTTTATCTCTAAGAGCCATGGTGGCTTGGTTTGAAAAGACAGGTGTTTGTTTGAAATGGAAAATGTAAACTCCCTCCCTCCAAATTATTGTAATTTTTGAAACTAGGAGGCTCTTAGGCAAAGATAGGGGGATAGGAATAACAGTTCTTTACCAGGAAAATTAAAAATACAAATGTAATAGTACAAGCAAAAAAAAAACAAAACCACTGCCAGAGTCAGAGCAGGAGCTGGCCCCCTGTGGGTCAGGGTGGTGGCACAGTCCCATTCCATGGGGGCTCAGCCCTCCTGCAGTGCCAGCTGTGGTTCTGCTGGAGCAGGGATCCTGGACAAGGGTGGAGTTTTCCTCTGAAGCTCCAGGGCTGCTGGAGATGGGCCTGCTCTTCCTCTGGGAATGCAGGGCAGAAGAAAGCTGCTCCTCTGGGAATGCAGGGGGCAAAGGCTGCTGTGGTGTTCCAGGGGCAGATTGTATCCAGGTAGGAATGTTTGAAATCTCAGATTGTATCCAGGTAGGAATGCTTGGCTCCTCCCCTGGGCGGAGCATCTCCCCATGGGATGATGGAATTTGATCAGCCATGCAGGGACACTCACTGGCCATGAACAGAAGATAATTAATAATTAATGACCCATTAACAGAAAATATCTCCTGGAGGGGGGATTGGTTTGTGGAAGAGATAAACTGCCCAATGGACAGCAGATAACTGCCCCACATCTGGCAGATGGCAAATAGAATACCCCCAAACCATATCTTACAACTCAGCACACAGGAAAAACCAGCTAAACCTGGACACTTCACCCTTGTGCTGGAGGCACAGTGAGTTTGTTTTCAGGTTTGCTGTCATGTGAAAGCTGTAATTGCTTCCACACAGAGATGGGAGAGCGGGAGGGTGAGCGAACTGCGGCGCAAAAATTCCGGTTTAAAAACTGCTGAGCTGAGCTGCTCCTGCAAAAACCTGCCTTGGCTGCCCCTGTGTCCATAGCAAAGCCCAGCCTTGTGTTGGATAAACTGCCCAAGGAGTTATTTTCATCCGAGGAGGCCCCTTTCAGCCCGGTGCCTGGGGGTCAGTGCTGGTGTGCTGCTGAACAGGAGAGTGGTGGGAACCTCACCCCAGGGCTGACATAAAACAGCTCCTGGAATTTCTGCCAGAAACACTTTTCTACCAAAAAACTGCTGCAAAGGAGCTGGGATTATTTGTCCTGTGTTTGAGTGACTGTGCAAATGAAGCCCAGCACCAATGGCAAGGGTTTTGAAAAGCCAGATAAAGCCAAGAGGATGTGTTTGGAGAGATTATTGTAGGTCCTGGTAACTCCTCGTTTCCGTGTTTTGTTTGGTTTAGGATTACCAGGCAGTAGCAAATTACACATCCTCTTCTCCATCCCTGACAGGCTCTTCCTCAGATTCATGGCAACCTCACCTTCAAGAAATGCACAGAAAACCAGAGGAAAAAAAGTAAATACATCTAATAAATGTCTCACAATGGTATAATTTCTAAAATGTCAGTATGTAATTTACAAAATCACTGAAGGACAGGGAAATAAGGATTCAGAGAGTCATGGTCATCACAGATCTCTCCTCTACATAATCCCCTTTTCTCACAAATAAGGAGAAAATCCATGTAGGGGAATGAAATCTCTACCTAGCAGCCCTGGGCACTACAATTGCTGGTTAAACTCTGCTTTCATTGCAGAATTCAAGCCAACAGACCTGATATTTTTGAAATAAACCTGATCTTTCAGAAATAAAACTAAAATTAGAAGGGTTTTGAATGGGGTGACCACTCATCGTGAAGTGGCTGAGAGCAAAAGCTATGGGGAGCCTTGAGATCAAATATATATATAAATAAAATAAATATAAAAAGGTATAAAAATGTAGGTGCCTGATGCTGTGGGGATGAAGCCATATTGGGAATTTAAAAAAAAAATTATTCCTTCTGTGGACAAGTAAATGCTTCCTCTTGAAAAAAGCAGCTATCTGGCATCTTCTGGTGGTGTGTTCAGGACAGGTGAGATGAGAAATGGTCTTGGGGCATGTGCCAACTCCCCAAATACCACTTTTCTTGCAGAAAAGCAGAGACCGTGAGGTTTACAAAAATCTGCAACCTCCACCAATGCAAAATTGCCATGCTGAGCTCACTCAAAAAATTCTTGAGGAGCCTGCAATCAGTTTTAAGTTCTTCAAAGGGTGAGATAAACCAAAATCCCTGCCTCCTCTTGTGATAGCACTCCTGCCCATATTTTCCTTGTCTACAGCCAGTCAGCAGGCAGGAGGGAGGGGCAAATCTGATTTAAAAGGTTTTGCAAGAGCCCCCAGCCTCTCCTTGCCTGACTGCACATGGCCACTTTCCTGGAGCTGCCCACTGGAGGGAGGATGCCCATCCTGGGACTGGGGACCTGGCAGGTACCTGCTGCAGCTGGGCACCTCTGGGCAGGCAGGGGACACCAGCAGGTTGCTGAGAATCACTCACATGTCTTCAGCAAGCTCCTCTTCGGGTCAGGAGAATGCAGCAAATCCTCTGTGCAATATTTGCTTTTGAAATATCTCAGGTAATGCAGGGATTTATTCTCGGCCTTCAGGAAATCTTAGGACTCAGTGGAGGTAGTCAAGCAGGTACAAGATTTTTTTCTTAGCTATGGAAAAAAAATTACGTGCTGCAAAACTAAAAACTTCTGCCCAGCTCGCTTTTCTTAGTATTTTTCGTATTTATTTTTGTTTTGTGTGGGTTGTTTGTTTTGTTTTTTTTTTTTTTTGTTGTTGTTGTTTTTTCTTTCAGCACTGGGTGTTAATATCCCATGTAGGGTATGTAATATATCCCATGTAGTATATGTAATATCCCATGCATGTCATGTAGGTGTCACCTGTGATGAGTGTGTGTAGATATAGGAATTTAAGGGACAATAAGTAGTTTTGGAAATGGGAACTCACAATAATTCCTTAGAGACTTGAGGCTAACTTATTTTTATTGGCAGCAGATGAGTATGCAGCACTTTGCAGGAATATAGTTTGGGTGGTTCTTTACCAGCAGATGTTACCTAATGGACTTTTGGCAAGAGAGAGTAAGTTAAAGAATATACTGGATTATAAATGTAAAAGGAGTCTGGAAATCAGCTGAAAATCTTAAGAAACTGATCTTAAGAAAGATAAAAAGATTTTAAAAAGTAAACTTTTCCCTGGATCTGAGACTGGAAACAAAGTATGTCAAATCACAACTTCCCAGCTCCATGAAACACTTTTCCAGTCACCATAAAAAAAAATCTTAAATTCTTGCCATATTTTTGGGCCAGTTGATCTAATCAGCATTTAACTTTATGTGCACAAATGTGGGTGAGTTTGTTTAACCCTTTCAGTCTTTATTTTTCTGATGACAGTGGACACTAAGAAGCCTAAAGTAATTAAAGTGGGATTTAAAAACCAAAGTGTGCCTTGTGGGGGCCTAAGGCTCAATGCTGTGATGGGGGAGCTCTCTGAAAGAACTTGTTAAGTTGCTAATAGAAACTGGTTAGGACTGAGTAGAAGGAACATTTTGGGCACACGATCCCTGCCACCACAAAATAATGTCTTCTGTTATGTGATGAAAACAAGGCCCAAGTGTGGCAGTCATATTTTCTGGAAAAATCCCCTTGCCCAGGATTCTTCTCCTGGGAAACTGAGAAGCCTCAGATAAAAAGGAAAACAATGTTATCTCATTTGTTTCTCCCGTGCAAATTTGCTGCTTTGGAATGTGGTTGGAGCTTGTTTATCCAACAGGTGATTGTTTCATTGGTTTCATGTGAATTGTTTTGATTTAATGACCAATCAGGGCCAAGCTGTGTTGGGGCTCTGGAGAGAGTCACAAGATTTCCATTATTATTTTTTTAGCATTCTGTCTGTATCCCTTCTGTATTCTTTAGCATTCTTTAGTATAGTTTAGCTTAGTATTCTTTAATATAATACAGATCATAAAATAATAAATTAGCCTTCTAAGAACATGCAGTCAGATTCATCATTCCTTCCTTCGTCTGGGAACCCCACAAATACAAGGCCCAAGCCCATGGTGATAATTTCATTAAAGCTGTTTCATTTCAAGGTTCCCACAGCATCCTCAGCATTTTGGTGCCTTAACGGGGCCTCCCCTTTACCCAGCAGCTCTGACTCGAAGCCGAGCTCAGTGAGCACCTTGGAAAATGAAACAATGGATTATTTTCTCTGGAAAACATCTTACAGGACAGAGTTTTATGTAATCTCAAGGGTGGCTTATTGCCTTTGCTCTCCACCCCTCAGCAGCTTTCCCAAGCTGCAGCAGCACCCAGGGATGAGGGGCTCCAAAATGCCAGCACTTGGCCACTGCTAGCCTGCTTGGCCATGCCTGCTTCCTCCTGCTGCCCTGGGAGGCTCACATCCAGGATGGGATGGGATGGGGAAAGGGCCTGCAAAAAAAAGAAAACCTGTAAAGCTTTCAACTGGCTCTTTAGTTGTGGGCAGAAAAAAATTGCTGCGTTTTCTATGTTTTTGTTGTTAATTTAGGTGAGCCAACTAAACACCCTTTGACTGGAAAAACTTGGAGAAGTGATATAATTTTTAAAAAAGAGTAGGAGGTGGTCATGGTTTTGGATCATGTTTCTGTTTGGAGTGCCATTTTCTGGATTCAGTCATCAAACAGCTCTGTGGTGTCTCCAAGCCTAGAATCTGAAGTGATTTATTTTGCTGTCAAGTACCAAGTGTGGATTTTACCCAGGAGGTGGCACTGTGTGTAGTGTTTTGAGTCCCCTCACCTCCCTGTCCTGTGTCAACAAGAGCTGGATTGTTTTTGTGCAGGGCCAGGGCACATTCCAGAGGTGATTGGTTTCCTCATGTCACCAGTATGTCACACTAAAGTTGCTTTTAATTTCTGGGGAAATTAGAACTATTTCAAGATAGCCTCATGTCCCAAGGTGAACTTCCAATACTTAGAAAAGGGTGGATCAGCTCAGGCACCTCATCAGTGACTCCCTTTGCCATTTGGTCTCACAAAACTAATGAAAGCCAGATCCAGGCTGGTGTTGGAACCCTGGATGCTGAGGATTTTAAACTTTCTGTGCTGAAAGGCACAGACCCGCAAGAGAACACTACATTTGACCCGAGGCTGTGAAGAAGGCTTCCAAAATTGATGAATAGCACTGGGATTATGGGTGTATAGTTGGTTAGAAGTGTGTGATATCACAGGGTGGAAGCCTTAGAGTTTGGAGTTTTAGAATATAGAAATAAATATGAAGCAAGATGGAGGTTTCAGGGTGGAGGCAGGCTGTTCTTCTTTACCTTCTTCTTCCTTCTTCTTCGTGGGTTTGGGTGATATTTTCTAATTGAACAGAAAAGTCCACAGTGCAGACTTCGAGGAATCAGTTATTAGGTTAAAAAAGAAAATAATTTAGGTATCATTTCTTAATTAGGTAGTTTAGTCTTAAAAGGCCTTGTAACAAGAGATAGTTAGCCATTTGGTGCCTTGCTAATGAAAGACTACAGAACTCACTGCTGCAAGACTATAACATAAATAAAAAACAATAAACACCTAAATCTAAACAGAAACTATCATCTCAAGTACCTTCAATCCTAACCCAAACAAAAATAATAATTAAAAAAACAAACAAAAAACCCAATCAAAAACCCCACAGCTGGGATATCTCGTTATTCGGGGGCTTAAACCCGCCAGATTTGCAGAACAGCAAAGCTCCTAATCTGCTATTTAGCAAATCACTGGCTTCTCTTGTGGTTTCAGTCTCTCCAGGGGGCAGCAGGGGATGCAGTGAGGTTTGCCATCGACGTTGGGTACCGCCACTTGGACTGTGCCTACATGTACCAGAACGAGAGCGACATCGGGGACGCGCTGCGACAAAAAATGGAGCAGGGCGTGGTGAGGCGGGAAGAGCTCTTCATTGTCAGCAAGGTGTGTCCTTGGATATGGGTCTCACATGGGGCCAGGCTCTAGGGAGGAGAGACAAAGTCCCAACATGGAAGGTGCCATGGGATGAAGCTGGGAATTACCTCCTCTCTTTTTATTTTTTTGTCAGGGCAAAGCAATTTGGTGGCAAAAATGGTGATGGGAAGGAATAGGTCACCCCCTGAGAAACAAAAGGCTTGGTTTGAGAGGGGTTTTTGTGTAGTCCATGTCCATTGTCAGCCATGGAGACAGGAACTGAGGCCGTGCTCTCGGTGGCCTCTGGGATAGGAAGCAGGGCTATTGTTTGTGTGGTCGCTCCCGCTGCGCCGCCGGCCTCAGCCTGTCAGCTCCTGTATGTTATGCTTTGTTTTGTTTTTTCCCCCCAACAACAATGGTAGGAAAAATAAAGTAACTTCTATCTGCTGGAAGCTGGTGGGTCGATTTTCACCAGGTTCACTTATTTTCTTTGTATTATTTGTTGCAATAATTGATGGAATTTCAGAGTATCCCATTCTCATTTTACTTACTTAACAGTACCACAAACAAATTGAGGTGCCTCCAGTGGCACTTCCTCAAGATGAGAAGATGTGCCACACCCTGAGCTGCCTCTGTGCCCTGTGTTTCCCTGCCAGGGATGCTCTGCCACTGTGAGGGCAGGAGAGCAGCTCCCAGCTTTGTGTTTTCCCCACAGCTGTGGTCCACCTTCCACGAGAGATCCCTGGTGAAGGAGGCGTGCCAGAAAGCACTTGCTGCCCTCCAGCTGGATTATTTGGATCTCTACCTGATGCATTGTCCCATGGGATTCAAGGTACTGCAACTTCAAGTCCTGGGATCCATTTGTCAGGGCTCTGCCCCTTTTGCCTTTGGGACCAAGACATCTCTTTAGTTCCCTCCAACGAGGAGCGTTGGTAAATCTCATTAGGACATAAGGATAAACCTCTGCAGGGAGAGCCCAGGAGGAAAGGAAGGGTCATGGCTGCTTAAACTAGGTCTTGTAGTACAAAAACCACCTTATTTTTCCCTGCACAGCATTTTCAAATCATGGATCAAATTACTATCCAGATCACGTTCCTCTTACAGTGTGGGGTTTGGCTGCCATTTCCTTATCAAGAATCAAACATGTGAACTACTTAGTTCAACAGAGATTTTTCTCTTCTCTCTCTACCCCCAGGTTAAATAAATCCTGGTTTCCCCACCATGTCACCTCCCTGGCCTTCTCCCAACCTGAGGCACACAGAAGTGCCTGCCCTTCCTCTGCCTGCAGGACAGAGTCCCAAGAGACAAGATTTTCTTGAAGATTTCTCTGTTGATACAGGCTAATCATTTCAGCCATGTCTCACCCCACCACAAACATAATCCAGGATATCCAGCTCAGTGTCTCCAGCTCCACTCACTTGTCCAAATTTCTAAATGATTTCTTGAAGTACTTATAATTCAGCTGACCTTCATGTTGCTTTTCCTTTTGTGCTGATAGGCAGGAGAGGAGCTATTTCCTGCAGATGGAAACGGCATGATCATTCCCAGCGATACAGATTTTCTGGATACGTGGGAGGTACGTTCATTTACAGGCCAAAAATATCTTGCTAGTTTGAAATAACAGCCTGAAAACTCTAAGCTTTCCACTGTGGGAATTGTTCTGAGAGAATTTCTAACACAAAGTATTTGAGATTGCTGATTTCTCTGCGTCCTTGGGCTCCTTTTTGTGTCGCTGTGCCAAAATTTAGGTATTTTTATATCTGCTGCTTACTAAACTGGCTGGGTTGGCATGACAAGAGGAAATCTTTGACTGTGTGTGTGCCCTGCAGTGGCTTGAGCTAACAAAGGCTGTTGCTCTCATCCCTGCCCCACTCTGGCCAATTTTTGGTGGCTTTAGTTGTAGCCATGCTTACCTCTTGTTGCACCTGAGCTGTCCAGACCGCAGCAAAGCCAACATGCCTGTGCCAGTGTACCAGAGCACCCAAATTTCTGTCTCTGGAGGTAGTGGGATTTGGCCAAAGTCCTTTGCTAAGCTCTGTGTGCAGCACAGGCTGCGTGGGAGGCCAGGCTTGGGCGTGAATTCAAATTCCTGCTTGGCCGAGACTTTGGGCTTCCTTTCCCTTCCACTCCCACCGTGTGCTCAGCACAGCCAGGCCAAAAGCAGGTAAAAAACTGACCAGAGTCAGAAGAATTCACTGGTGCTTGTTGCCTTCTGCCAGATGAAGAATAAGGCACATTTTTGTTGTTCATTTGAAGGAAAAAAAGTGGACATTTCAGGCTGCTACTTATGACAGCAACTTTAAAATTATTTCTGCTTTGGAACAAGGATATCTTCTGCTCTAAAGGCTGGTAGCAGATTATTTTCCCATTTCTTTTCTGCTGGATGTGACAATCTAATTAGGGCTGTCTGGCTGTTTTATTACTCATTAGTGTGAAAGAAAACAGGTGGTGGAAGGGGAACACAGTGCTGTTTATCCTATAATCCAACTGCTAAATGGTACATCTCTCTTGGGAAATTAATCAGTGTTGATCATCAGTACCCATCCTGTTCCAGATGTAACAGCTCCTTGTTGAGCTGCTCTGTTCCAAAGAAGGTGCTTTTTATTATGGAATGATTATTTGGTTAGCTGAGGAATTACTCTAAAAGAATCTCTTTCATCTATGTGAAGGTCTGTCTGGGGATAGTATTTCAAAATAGTCATATTTTACTGAATTAATAATAGTTGTGTGAATGTTGCTGTTATTTGTCTGTATGCTGACACACGATGTGAGATCTGAGTCTGACCAGGGCCCCACTGTTCAGGTGCTGTTCTCACAGCACAGGAGGAATCCAGCCAGGAAGATTTTTACCACTGAAGTTTTTGTGTGGCCATTTTTCCCCCATATAAAAATGAAAGAACTTAATAGGAAGTGTGGTTCTGTGGTGTTTCTAGGCTATGGAAGAGCTCGTGGATGTGGGAATGGTGAAGGCTATTGGAGTCTCCAACTTCAACCACAAACAGATCAATCAGCTGCTGGGCAAACCAGGCTTAAGACACAAACCTGCAAACAATCAGGTAAATTGTCCTGCAGCTCCTCAACACTGACATCACACCTGTCTGGAACATCTCTTAAAAGTCCCTTAAAAACCCCACACCTGCAAAAAGAACCACCTTTTCAAAGCTGATGTGGCACAGTGATGCTAAACCTTGAAGTACCTTCTGCTTTTCAAAGGTAAAAGCTAACTTTTTTTTTTTTTTTCTTTTTTTTTGAGATTGAGAGCCACCCCTATCTTCCTCAGGAAGAGCTGATTAAGTTTTGCCAATCCAAAGGGATCTCTGTCACTGCATATTGTCCCCTTGGAGCACCCAACTGGCCAGGGTAAGAATGTTTTGTGAGATTTCTTTCTTAGATATAGATTGGAGTCAATGCAGTAAACCAGTCTTGGGATGTGGATGAAACCTCAGAGAAAAGCTACTGTAATTAGAAAAAGATTTACTAATTCATTAAAAATCACACCCACAGAAACCTCACACTTATTGTGATATTCAGTCCACTACAGTTTCATATTTTGAAGAAAAACAATCAATTGGTTGATGAAAGCAGAGAAGAAAATTCTTAACTGGGCTTTGCTGAGCTTATTAAACATGTAGGAGAATTTCTGAACTAAAAAAAAAAAACCAAAAAAACCCACCCACAACAAACCAAACAAAAAACCAAAGCAGCAGATGCTTATGAAAATAGCAACTTTGCAGTCCTGCTGAGACAAAGGGATTAAGTTTGTAAATGGGAAAGTTGCAGAAATTTTGCTTTTACTCCCATCTTCATGGCTTCCTCTGACCTGGGACAGGGCTTTTGCCAGAGCAGCTGTGCTTGTAAAGGACAAGATGAAATTCTTGGGATCTGGATCAAAGAAATTCCCAGCCTGATCTCAGGCTGGACATAAATGTGTTACAGTGACCTGTTTTTACTACAGGCCTCTTCTCATGTGCTCACTTGTTGTCTCACTTGTTGTAAAAGGGAAGAATGAAGGCAGGAACTGAAGTAACAAGATGTTAAATTAAAGTGTGCAAGATTGTGGTTTTTAATCATTTAAACAATATTCTTATGGTACAGGGCTTGAGGGAGAAGACAGTGGGTTATTCAACTACTGAAGCCTGTTTTTTTTTTCATTTTTACAGATCCAGGCCTGACCATATTTCCCTTCTTGATGATCCTCAAATCAAGAAAATTGCACTCAAGCACAACAAAACCCCAGCTCAGGTTAATACTGGTCAGAGCTGTTTTCCCTACTGACATGTATTGTTCCCCCTTGTCCTAAAGTAACTACTTACAGAGGTATTATGGAATAACAATATGGAGTTCCAGCTGTGTCTTGTACACAGTTTAATGCTTTAGAAAAATATTCTCTCTACCTTGCTTTTAGTGAAGGACAGAAGATTACCAGTGTCTTTGGGCTTTAACTGGCACATTGGCTGTCCTTCCACACAGCATCCTGCCATTCCTGAACTCTTGCTCAGTGCACTCCCTTGTTGTCATCTCAGCTTCAGAGATGGATAAGGATTTAATGAGTAGTAATTAGGAAGGGTTTAAGGTAGTGCTTCTCCTCTGTGAGCCTTCTCTGGTTACCAGCAGAGCTGCTCTGTGTAACCATGCAGACACCTTTGGTTTTCAGCTTTCAGAAGACAGGCAACACTTCTCACCTAACAATTCCCTATGTGTTCCTGCAGGTGCTTATCCGGCTCCAAATCCAAAGAAATGTGAGTGTGATTCCCAAATCTGTCACTCCACAGCGTATTGAAGAAAATTTTAAGGTAAGAGGGAACCTTACAGAGTCCTTAATGGTGTTAAACTACACAGGAAAAAACCCTACTCTGCCAATGGTACAAACCACTCCCCTCAAACTCAGAACCACCAAAACCTTTGTCAGATACCACACGGGTTATCACTTCTTTATGAATGCAAAAAGTCACTTTGAAAGTAAGGAGCCACATCTTCATTAGAACACATCAGGTAAGAGCCAAACTCTTCCACCTTGTGGTACAACTGTGCTGCAGGCAGAGCCCACCAGCACTGTAACCTTACACATTTATTCACTGCTCTCCCTGCACGGGTGTGCCCTGCACACATCCTAGTGCTTCAGGCTGCCTTTGCTATTCTTTCTGCAAATAAACTTCCTTGTCTCACTGCAAACTGAAGCAACCCAGCTGTTTGGGACCTTCCTGCAGGTGTTTGACTTTGAACTGACTGGAGAGGAGATGGAGACCCTCCTTGGTTTCAAGAAGCGCTATCGCATCTGTGCATTAAGCCAGTGAGTACCTCCTCCTCCTGCAGGCTTTAGCAGGGTTGGATTTCCACTGGATAACTTGGATTACCACTGCATATCCTCTTAACAGACACTATTTGATAGCCCCTTAAAAATAAAAAGAGAGGGAGCCTCAGCCAACACCTGGTCACATCTGCTGGAATCTCACCCTTGGGTTTATTGGAGCATTGCCCATCCTGTGCAGGTTGGGAACACTGGGATTTCTGCAGGCACAATGTTCCTAAGATGTCCTGTACTGGATGCATACCAAACTGCTCTCTGAAAATCAAAATCAGCTGGAAATTCCAAAAATAAATAAGCAGTCATTTCCCCCCCTCCGTTTTCTTTGGCTCTTTTACATAAGGGACAGTCAGAGTAAATAAACTCCATTTTAAGAATGAGAGTTGTAAGGTTTTTTTGAAGGGAAGAGCTGTGCCTATGTACTCCTGCCAATGTTATCTAGATAACAGAATGGTTAGACTCACCAAGATCTGCATTTTATTCAGTTTTCCCAGGTTACCCACTTGTCAAACAGCATCCTGGGGGCTTGGGAGTTTCCATGAGAGAGATTTAATATCTCAGGGAACTCTGGCGATTTCAGCTGAGC
>VYZP01056773.1:38248-121023 GCA_013400635.1 Hypocryptadius cinnamomeus | reverse complement strand
TCCCTTCCAACCCAAACCATTCTGTGACTGTGACTCTATGACTTTGCCAGAACTTTTCATCACAAAGAAAATCCAGCTCTCGTAGTAACAGGGTAAATAAAAACCTCAGGAGGCAACTAAAACCACCCCAAATCATACTCAGTTTTTAAAAACTGATTCTAAAATCAACTCACAGCTACCTACACTTGGAGCTACCTACAGCAATGGAGACTATATTTTTATATCTATACAAACATATATATATATATATATATATGCATTTACTTGCCAGCAATGCTTTCATCTTTCAAAGCCCTTTAAAAGCTAATTCACTTGGCTGCTTAAAGAGATTTGTTGCCCAGTCACATCAGAGGAGGACTTTTGCCTCTTTCCAGCAGGTTTTGCATTTCTGGCTCTCAAGTTCTGACCAAAAGGGTAATTTTTCAATCATTAGGGAACAGGTTTGGCACTTAGGATTTAGTGCCCTGTAATGACATCTTTAAAGCTGGAGAGTTACAGTGTACTTAAAAAAAAAAAAAAAAAAAAAAAAAAAAAGCTGGGCCAGAAAAATAACAGCTGAGAAACTTACTGGAACAAAATGTATATAATAAAACTTTTTATCTTTTAAACACTCGAATAATTTTGTCCAACTGTAGTAAAAACCAAAACTTTTTTTAATCCTCTCACTTGGAGCACACCTTTAAAACAAACCACAACAATGGATGGAGCTTCCTGCATCCACTTCCTGCTACGACCCACTCTAATTCTTTGAAATAAATATGTTTGGGGTTATTTTGGTAAGGGCAATGTTTAGTGTCTGTCCCCCAGTGTGTAAATGTGTAGAATACACCAAAGATTTAACATCTGCTGTGAATAATTTTACAGAGGATCTCAAGTTCTCCTAAGGTTATTAGGATATTGTACAGGTGGCCAAATTATTAAAATATGGTTTAAATCCAGCACTTAGGCATTTTCATAACGTGCATTGGATTTGAGGGTCTGGAAGCCACATGTCAGCACCAGAGAACACTAGGCTGGCTCCCTGGAAGTCCCAAAATCAAAGCCACTTCCCAAACATTACAGCCCGGCCAGCTGCAGCACCCCCGGGGTGGAAGGGATGGAAAAGCCAGGGCAGGCTGCTCTCCTCTCAGACAAGTGACCTTTTCTATCAGCATTACAGCATTACTTTCTCTACCCCACACTGATTAAGTCAAGACCTCCTCCAAGTGAGTTGAATTTTAACATCTGGCTCGGAGCACACACTGCAGCGCAGAGCGAAGGCTGAGGCACACAGAGCCAAGCAGCTGGTGCTGTGTCTGTGTTCAAAAAGTGAAAATGAAATGAGGGAAAACTAAATGAAAATGATATTAAAAAGCCCTGCTTGCTCTTCGCTGGTAACACTCAGTATTTACTCCTGTTTTGAGGTGCTTTGTCAGGAATGCAGGGGAGCCTCTTGCCTGCAGTGCTCAGCGGTGCAGAGCTCTGGGAATTTGGGTCCCAGCTGGAAGGAAGGACATGGACAGGCAGCATGAAAGGCCATTTCTGCAGCCTGTGGTTCTGCTGGGCTGCTCTGGAGAGCACAGAAACTGGGATGTAGCACAGAAACTCTTATTTAATGGAAGCACTTGCTGTGTTGCTACAAGGGACAAGTTCCTGCAGCAATTCCCCCTGTCCCATGGAGTAGAGGGGGATGCCACTACCTCAAGAAGCACCTAAAGCACCACCTGAGCTCCTCAGGTCTNACAAATGGGCCCACAGAGCAAACCAACCTGCAGCTTTGAGTGCCTGACCTCAGTCAGCTCCATACTGGGATGTCAGGAAAGCAAATAGGATTAATGTCCAGTAGGACACAAAACAGAGCATTCACAGAATGATTTGGGTTGGAAAACACCTCCAAGACCATGGAGGCCAAGGTGTGTCCCATCCCCACCTTGTCCCCAGCCCAGAGCACTCAGTGCCACATCCAGGCCTTCCTTGGACACCTCCAGTGATGGGGACTCCAAACCTCCCTGGGCAGCCCCTGGCAATATTTAACAACCTCTTCTGTGAAGCAACTCTTGAAAGAATTGCTAGAATCAACAAAATCTTCACTGAACTTTGTGCCCAGACAAACCTGCACCTCCAGAATCCCTTCCCTTGCCAGGCAGGGTGTCAGCTGGGGACTGTGGGGATTCTTGTTTGGATTTAAATCCAAAGATCTCTACCACAAGCCTTGCAGGAGGTGAAGTTCCTGTCCATAAAGACAGAAAATGTGCCTCTCACAATACCTGGGGACAAGGTTATTTATAAAGCCCCCCAGACTATTTTTTGCTAAAAAAAAACCAAAACCTACTAGATTTTAATAGTTGTTAAAAGTAAATATTCCTCTATACACACACTCTGATAGGGAAGGGGAAGAACATAAAGAAGTGGAAATTCTAAGGGCAGGTACTGAATCCTCTGTTGCAGAGCATTTCCTCACACATGGCATTACCAGGTTATCCCAAATTATTTCCTGCCACTTGGAAAAAACCCACAGCAACCTGATGGAGCTCCACTGGGCTGCCTTAATTCCAGATTCAGGCTGAACAGTTCTGCACCAGCACCTTCTAAGGAAGGAATAAAAGTCTGGCTTGTTTCTGACAGCATCCACAGGGGTTCTTGCAAGTGTCCTCCAGGGTTTAAGGGTGGAAATAGCCAGGCAGAGCATTCTGTACTTCTCACTGTGCTTATTCTGCACAAAAATATCTTTATAATCCCACTTGGGAAGTGAGTTCAGTGGGGCAGCACAAAGGGAACAGCAAACCCACCTCACAACCTGCTTTGGCTCCACCACAACCCTTTCAAAGCCTAATTTTATAGGATGATGGATGCTGAGGTTTTCTCTGCTGTGCTCTCACCTTTCCACAGTGGCTGTTCTCATCCAACCTTTCCTCCCACAGGTTTGCTTTGGGTTTTTCTTTCTTTAAATTAAATGAGGCTGTACATTCTCTGTTCATCTGTTCAGTAATCAAACTGATGCCTTCACTGATCATGACTCTATTATTTTTATTATTATTTTTCATTTCCCCTTTTGTTAATTCCCCATGAGGCAGCTTTACAGTCTCTGGAACTGACAGAAAAAGGCTGCTTTTATTTCATGAAAAGGGATCCAATTCAGAAGAAGAATTAAAATATCAGTGCTGAACATGAAATATGGAGTTTTCAGTGAATGAAAGCACATTGGAATTCTCTGATTCAAACACAGGGGAAGAACCTGTGGTCTTCTCAATAAATGCTTTATGTAAATTGTTCTTTGAAGGTGCATCACTGTTCTCATGAAACATTTCCTACTTCAAAGCAATGGCCTAAATTTCCCATCCAAAGACCTTTTAAACATTTAGTTATGTAATTGTTTGAAAGGAAAAAAACTTGAGTTTAACCTTTTTCCACACACACAATTTGGGGTCTGTGGCCTTCCCTCCCCTCAGGATGCCTTGACAGCAAAGTGAAACAGTGCTTTGCATCTTTATCCCTGTGAATTAATGGTTTCCTGCAGTATTTACTGCGTGGAATTCTCAGGCACCTCTGCTCATCAGCCATTCTGGGAGAGCTCTCAACAGGATCTCAGTGTTTTCTCTGAAGTAAAAAAGCCTGACCTCAGAGCTGTGATCTCACTTGGCTCAAGGAGGTGCCTGTAGGTGCTGGTTGCTGCTATGTGCAGCAGCTGTCAAAACTTTCAGTCCAAAATATTTAAAGGGAAAAAAAAAGTGCAGACCTGATGGCAGCAAAAAAAAAAAAGTAAAATCATTAATCTCTTTGACTTTCATTTTATTTTTAGCTCATTTAGATCTGCCAATGTTTTAGACACAAACCAGAATGTTAAACAAATCAGAAAGAATGAGGTAGAGCAAAATACTTGCTTTTTTCTTTTTTTTTTGGCACAAAAATTGTAGAATTACATGTCAGAAGTGATGTTCTTCCTCTGCAGCTTTGGCAACAAAGCACTTTGCAGGGTAGAGCCAATGTGAGCAGAGAATCTAGAAAGAATTAAATTGTTTCCTGGAGCTGTGCAGTGAGATGAGGAATGGGAATGATGTGAATCCTGTCTGCATCCACAGCAGGGTGGGCAGCAGGAAAGGGACTGGGATTGTGTCCCTGTGCCCCCACAGGTGAGAGCCCACCTGAGAGCTGCCCCAGCCCTGGAACCAGCACAGGGAGGAGCTGGAGCTGCTGCAGAGAGCCCAGAGGAGGCTCCAGGATGAGCAGAGGGATGGAGCAGCTCTGCTGGCAGGAAAGGCTGGCACAGCTGGCATTGTTCACCTGCACAGGAGAAGCTTTGGGCTGAGCTCAGGGTGGCCTTGCAGGGCCTGAAGGAGCCCCAGGAAACCTGGAGAGAGACAATTTCCAGGGGATGCAGGGACAGCACCCAGGGAATGGCTCCCAGTGCCAGAGGGCAGGGCTGGATGGGATCTTGGGAATGAGGAATTGTTCCCTGGCAGGGTGGGCAGGGGCTGGGATGGAATTGCCAGAGCAGCTGTGGCTGCCCCTGGATCCCTGGCAGTGCCCAAGGCCAGGTTGGACACTGGGGCTTGGAGCAGCCTGGGACAGTGGAAGGTGTCCCTGCCATGGCAGGGGTGGAATGAATGATTTTTAAGGTCCCTTCCAGCCCAAAGCTGGCTTGGACTTTACCTCTGTACAGCCCTGCTCTCACACCTGTGCCTGCACTGCACAGACTCCAACAGCTTCCAGGGCAAAAGCAAAGGAGCCTCCATAAATGCACCTTGAATCCAGGACTTTTACGTCAGGCACATCACCTTGGGAGTCAGAGCCTTCAGGAATGGGAAAACACCTCTGCCCACCAAATAAATTCTGCAGTGTGACAAAGCACAGTGGACTTGAGAAAAGCCCATGGCCTGGAAGACATACAGCAGAAGACATATCAGTCTTATTTAAAAAAAAGGTAATAAATGGCTTAAATGTCTTTAAAAGTGGGGAAAAAAAGCCCTCTTCCAGTCTCACAGTTTACTCTGGTTTCACAATTTGCATTTAGCAAATACCTCAGGAAACCAAATCTTACAAAATCGCATTTCAAACTTCTCCCCCCACAGCTCTGAAGCCATCTGCCACATTTGACAAGTCTGAAGTTTGTGAACTCCTACAAGGATTACACCCAGCAGCTGTTAGGAAACAAGAAAGCCTCACTGCAGGCTCTTGGTAGATACTGGAGAGCACAGAGGGAAAATAAAAAAGGCAGCAACATTCAAATATGGAAAAAAATAATTCAGTCAACACTCACATCTGATGAGAGACACAGTTCATCATTAGTTCTGAGGCTTCCAGAATATTCAAGGGGCGAGTACAAGCTGCTTCCTACATCAAATTATGGGAAAAGGCAGAGTTTTAAATTAAAATCTCTTACTTCACTGCCCTACAGTACTTCCCCACTACATCCTACCTAAACATTCCCTGCTATGGAGAGCTTTCAAGCAAGAATAGTGAACCCTTGAGGAATTCTGCCAGAGCACCAGGTTTCAGTCTGATTTCATCTCCCAAGCTGCCATGGTTTTGTTTGCCACTTTGATTCAAGGTGTTTAGGAGCATTCTCACACCCCAGGCAGTAAAAATTGAATTAAATATAATGTAGTAACTGTTTTAAAACATTGCAAAGTGCCTGGGTGACCACGCCAATACCAGAAATACATTCACAATTCCTCCAAGGGTCTGCATAATTTACTGTTGAATATATTTCTTGTTATCTGCTTTATTTATTATGAACCAAACACATAAAAGTAAGAAAATGGTGCAGCCAACTTTCAAAACAACAGAATTCTCAGCTCAGATCACACATAGAACCAATTTATGAATTAAAAGAATGGACAGAAATGGGGGAAAAAATGCCAACAAAGCTTCAGAATTTGTTCCAAAATCCAGCACCACTTTAGGCAAGATCTGCTCATCTGTAATTACCTGAACTGAAATTTAAATCAGTGACAGTTCTGTGAAGGAAAACACTGTTCAGAAATATCCACTGAGCACCCAGTGTAAATCAAAGCTGCACCCAGCAGAGAACAGAATTACCTGGGAGCAAAGGAATACTTTAATACCATTTTCTTAAACAAAATATTAAATTAAACAGAGTACAACTCAGAACTGCACCTCAATCCTACTTAACTCTTGAAATAAACTGCTGAAATTGTTACCAACTTCCAGAGAATTTTCTGAGACACTTTAAAGCCTTTTACTCTCCTCTAAAAATCACATGCTCTGCCTAAGAGATCTTTTATTATTCCTACCATTGCCCAAATTTCGGTGTTTTAAAGTGAATTAAATCACTGCCCTGGCAAATCCAGCTGAAGCAGCCTGTGATCCTGCCAGCCCCTTTGACCAGGAGAGGTTATTTTTCACTAGCAAGTTTTAAAGGCATTTAAAATACTTTAATTACTGCATTTTGTATCAATATATACATTAAAAAGGGCATATGGAGCCATAAATAAACATAAGCAAAATTCTCTGTGGATGGAAAAGGACAGAGAGTGCATTTTCTTGATCACAAACAAATCTTTTAAGAGCATCAAATATTAGAAAAACCTTCAGATCTCAAAATAAAGTAAAAAAGGGAGAGGTCTTGTTAGATACAGATGGAATTCCTTATCTGCATTTTCCTCTTTGAAATATAAAAGGAATACTTTTAGGTAAGACAATCCCTTCAGGAGGAGAAAAAGGAGTTGCTTTTCATATCCAAGAGACCTTGCCCAAAATCACTCCAGAAAAAGTCTTCCAAGCCATGCAGAAGGGTGTTTGCAGTTGTGAAGTTAAAAGCAACAAAAATGAGTAGGAAAGTAAAAATCTACTGGAATTTATTCTACTTTTAAAGGAAAAAAAAAATAATCCCAGAAGTCCTCTAGAGAAGAAACTGGAGTTCACAAGAAGTGCAGCATAACTGTCCTTGTCAGATGTAGATGTTATTGTGAGTTTCACTGGTTGTCAGGAACTTCTTCAAAATCTTTGTGCTTTCAGAGGCATCCTGGGGAAAGGAAGAGAGGATCAGCATCACCACAGTGCTGGGAACAAAGCAAGAGCCCCACTCTGGTCCCATTTTCATTACTCTGAACATCACTTTTATTGAGATATTAACGAACTTTTATTAGATATTATAATTAAATAATTATCTATTGTTTAATTAGATTAATTAAAGATATTAATATCACTTTTATTAAGATATTAACTGAGCAAAACTCAGGTCTTCTGAATGAAGTTATCCACAGGAATCTGCAGTGCAGCAGGAAAATGGGATTTATTATTTTGCATTCCTCCTTGCTTGGACATGAGGGGAAGAGTCTCTGTCATTGTTCTCCTTCAGAGTTTAAACATTTATGTCTTAGTCAGACTTATTCAGCAGAACAGAATGAGCTGCACTGAAAACTGATTTTAGAACTGAAATAAACACCTCAGTACACACAGACCTCTTTGGGCATTTAAATCTGGGTTCAAAGTGTTCTCAACCAACTAAAATTCAATTAAAAACATTTCAGAAAGAGTAAAACATTCATTTTAGGAGCTGCAATGGGAATTTATGGGAGCAATGGGCTTTACTGTGAGGGTGGTGGCACACAGAAATTGTGGCTGCCCCGTCTCTAGAAATGTTCAAGGCCAGGCTGGATTTCACAGCTGCTGGATTAGTGTAAAAATTTCTTCAGAAATGTGGCCTTTTAGCTCCAAAAAGAAGCTACAGGTCAAAATGGGTTATTTTAAGAAACTTTCCTGTATGCCAGAAGAGAGGCAGATACAGAGCTAGAACAGAACCATCTGGTATATAAAATGTAAAAAAAACCCCCAAAACCACACCACAAATCCCTCCCTGATATATTCATACCATTAAAAGAGCCTGAAAATTCAAAATGAAGTTTTGAAGGAAGCTGTAGATTCATTATTTCTAAGCCACACAGATGTTACAGCAGGTACAAAGCACTGTCATTAAAATCTGTATTTTTCTGCCTTTTCAGATGCAATCCTCACAGGGGAACAAAACCAGCAGAATGCAGGAGATGAAAACAGACAAAAGCTCCCATCAATTTTAAATATAGAATTTTACCTTGGCTAAACTCTTGAGGAGTTTAGAAGAGAGCAGAGGCTTGAAGGCTTCAATGGTAACCGTGTCCAGCTTGATGACATCAGTGTAACACTGGTACAGCACTGCAGGGATCTGCCACACCTGGCAGTAACTCAGAACTGAACAAGGGCAAAAGGACATCTCTGTTAAACTCAGCACAAAAGGAATCTCTGTTCTGTGTATAAAAATCAGAATTTTAAACCCATGGGAGTTAAATTACCAGCTCAGGATCCTGACTGCTGGAGCAGCCACTCCTCGTCCCCCAGCTACACAAGGAAAATTAGTTAAAACCAAAAATTAGTTAAATGCAGGTGTTTCTTCCTGGCACATACCTTACCTGCAAACTGTACATAAAAATAAATAAATAAAATAATTTTTTAAAATTATTAAATATTTAATAAAAAATAATAATAAAAAAATAAAAATAATAGCAACATCTGCAAAAAACCCAACCTCCCCCACCCCAAAAAAACAAACCATAAAAAGGAATGTGAATAAGAAAAAATCATCCACTTTTAGCTCCTGCCAGACAAGCTTTTCCTCATGCTGCTACTATTAGGGATTCTAGAATGAAAAACTCAAGGTTTTTATTAAATTACATAATAAAATTGAACCTAATTTTTCCCTGAGGTTAATCAGTAGACCTGTGCAAGCTTCCTTACCAGTTATATAGAGAAAGGACTTTATGAGCTTTTACTTTGGATGCTCAGATGAAAAAAAATTCTTAATAAAACTTATTTAATTCCTAAGTAAAATTCCCAAAAAACCTCACTGTACAATGTGCTTTATAAAGGCTATACTGGAGAATTTCCCAGTACTTCTGTCCCACACATAACTGGTAAAATAATTTGTGGCTAGTTTGGAAAATTGTCCCTATTATCCAGGGCAATGTGTAAGACATGAATTGGTCAGTAATTAATTTTTAAAAAGCTGACTTGTCAGCCAGTTCCCACAATTAAGCAAAAATTCTAATTGCAGTGGGATGCTCCTCAGGGGGAATTTTGTGTTGTGTGAATAACTGAAATTGCAGAGTACCAGCAGCAGGAAGGTCCCTCACAATGTTGGGCTGCTCCAGCAGTGGGCAGCAGACCTGCTCCTGGAATTCTTTGGTCTTCAAGGCTTTCAGGAATGGAGATACAAGTGTCAGAGTGGATTCCTGAGTTTTATAATCAGCTACAGGACACGTGGAAAGGATGGTTACTTGCAAGTCTTTCTTCTGCATGGAGCCAAAAACCTGAAATGAAAAAAAATACATCAGCAAAAGTTCTCACAATAAAAGCAGAGGAACCTCAAGGATTCATTTCAATTTCAGTGCAAAGGACACTTGAACTCAGGTTTGCAGGACCAAAACCAGTCTGAATCACAGCCTTCAGGTAGAAATTTCCCAGGCATTGCTCCTGGGATGGAGATAAAAGAACCCAAAATAACAGCTGACATATTTACCAAGTCCAGTGCCCTTCTGGAGAGGTTTTAGGTTTTCAGCACTTTGTATTCAATATATTAAGATTTACTGCTTTAATTAATGGTGATTGTAGAAAGAAGAAGGATTCCAAATAAAAACAAGCAGTTCACTGAGCTGCATAACATTTGAAATGAAAACTGTGCTTCCCAGATGTCCTACAATATTATAAGTGGCTTTATTTTAAATGCAGATTTTATTTAATTCTATCCAAGTTGAATTGAGAAAGTTTAGGGTTCTCTTTCTTATATTCAAAGAACAAAGTTTTGAAGTACAAAACCTTCTGCCATCACAAAATACCAACAGGGGAAAAGAAAATAGAGAATTTGGAAACTGTGACAGAAACTTGCCTGTTTCTGTCTGTGTACCAATCCCAGGAGGGAAGCTGCCTGTGCCCTCCCATCACTGTATCACCACTGTGACAGAAATCTGACAGAAATACTCAAAGCCCACATATTTTCCACTTGCTTTGTTGGGAGCACAGGCTGGAATTCATGGCTGCAAAACTCCAACCTGTGTGTTCTGGTTTGTCAGTGATCCTTACAGAGAAAACACACCCAGATGTAAAGATCTGACTCGTGGAGATGGAGGATGCTCAGTAAATCAGGATTTACACATAGAACAGGGCTGCAACTCACAAGAAAAGCAAAAAGATTGCCAGCACATTGTTTCTGCAGCACATTTAAAAACACCAATAACCAAAAAAACCTAAAAATACTCAGGAACATTGACTTGGTACAACCACACTCCTGCTGTTCAGGAACACCCACACTGCAAATCACACATATCCCAAACAAATGGGGAGGACAACAACCCCCCAGCCATCCTACCTCTGCAATCCCACCTTCAGTGAAATGCAGGAATGTGTGGAATACAGCAAAAGCAAAACATCTGAGGTCTCAGGGTTTTTAAACTCCCCCAGCAGAGCTGTACTTATCTCTAAGCCCAGCTTTAGAATCCCTGCTGGTCCATCAGCTGAGCAGGGATTTAAAGGCAGGCAGGGAGGGAGCAGACAGACAGCAAGACAAAGTAAGCCACACTTCCTCCAGGCAAAGCAGTGACCCAAATCCATCAGGAAAATCAAGAGAAACATTCACCCCTTGGCTTTACCTTATTAAAATCAAAATGATGATATTTGGGGAGACTTCCCTGAGCCAGCAGTGCTCCTGTACCTGGATGATGCTGGGGTGAGGCCCTGGGAATGCTAAACTTGGGAAAAATTGAACAAATGCTGCTTGGGAGGCACCTTCCCCTCCATTTCCCCCTTGGGAAAGGCACAGAACACTCCCAGCAGCTGACACCATCCACCAGGAGCTCCACAACTGGTTTGTCTGGTGATCCTTTGGCAGCTGGACAAATTGCTGTTGGTTTTTTTAAAGAAAAATTCTCCCAGAGGTGAAATGCAGCCTGAAATTAGCCATGGGAATTGAAAAGCAAGGAGGAAAAAGGTTTGGGAAGTGGTTAAGGGCCAACAAAACTGAAACTGTCCAAAAGGAGTGACTGCACTCAGCTGGGAGCATCTAGAAAAAGATTTCACAGATCCTACAGAGAGTAAATTCATCTACTTTTTACTATTTAATAAAAGAAAACCACAGGGGAAACTTATTTAACACTGTCATGGTTAAAGTATCAGAGAGGAAGATCCCCACCCTCAGGATTTTATTACTCCATTTATTTTCTTGCCAGTTTTACCTTCTCAAGCCACTGGAACTGTTGATCCTCAGCCACATAGCAACTACACTGGCACAATAAAACCTAAAAAAAAGGTAAAACTTGTGTAAACAAGTGGTTTAAAGGGCACAACAGCAGCTCACTATCACCTGCAAGGACGATGTGGCTGCAGACAATAACTTGTTCAGTTATTTTGGGTTTCTTTAACTCTGTTTCAATGAGGATTTTTTGCTCACAAATGCAGTGAAGCTGTGAGGTTGTGACATCTCTGTGCTGAGCTCCAGACAGAACTTCACACAGTTTTAGTGAGAATTAACCCTTCAGATCACTCATGAGATTAACCCATGATCCTGCAGTGCCTTGTTTGGGGATGGATGAAGGCTCTCTTTTTCAGAAAGCCAAACCCCAGAGGAATTAATGCTCAAGTCACTTACTGTGGGATCTGATATCAATCTGTAGAACAAACAGAAAGAGTCTGTGGGCAGGACATTTGTGGTGCTGGATGTTCTGCACCACTCATTCCACAGCTTCACAACTCCAACCACTTCCCAGCACACAGAATCCAGGATAAAAGATGACAGGAAAGCTGCAAAACCCATTAAAAATACTGTTAATTTACAAAGAATAAAACCTCTGTTTTACAAATAAATAGCTGGACTAAATTAGATTATTCCTTTGCAATCTGAAGGAAGAATAACTCATTTTTATCAACTTACATTTTTATTGACCAAATCTAAGAAACATCAGCAATGTGATTAGCCCCACTGTACTCAAATTTAAAAAGATGAAGAGATGTTCAATATATACAGATCCCAAACATAAAAATCACTTGTTCTTAGTAACTATACTATTACAATCAACTTCAAATTGTTTCATATTAATTAAGGATGTGAGATATTAAGTCTCTAATACCTTCTGACATAACAGATATAGCAGATTATAAACAAAACTCACTGAAGCAGCAAGGCAGACCTCTTACACTGATTCTAGAAAACAGAGGCAAGAGTGTGGCAAAAATGTTCATAAACCAGATTCCTGTCAAAAGCTACAGAAGACAGATCCAAAATACCTATTACCTTTTTTCAAGGAAAAATCTGAACAAAACCCAAACAAATTAGCAAAGTTAACTTTGATAAAATCTAACTGTCATCTAAATGTCACTTAAATGCAAGCAAGACTTCTGGGTACTATTAGATCAAAACTTTTGCCAATTAATAAACAATCCCAGAGTGTTTACCAAACAAAAGCCAGGTAAAAGGGGGATTGTCCTAACTAAAATCCCAAACTAAACATACTTCACTTTTCCTGTTCAACTGAAAATACATCAATTTTCAAGAGGAGTAAACAGCTGTAACAATAACTGTGTTTCACATGCACAGAGAAACTTCAGCATTCTCTGGACAACTCAGCTGCCTCCAGGTTTAACCTCTGCTCTTAAATGAGGAGCTGCACATTCAAGTAAATAGAGGGGCTTAAAGAAGGCTGGAGGGGGACTTTTCAAAAGGTAATGGGATGACAGGATAAGGGGGAATGAGTTGAACTCAAGGAGAGGAGGGTTGGATGGGATTTTGGCAGGGAATTGTTCGCTGTGAGGGTGGGCAGGCCCTGGCACAAGGTGCCCAGAGCAGCTGTGGCTGCCCCTGGATCCCTGGCAGTGCCCAAGGTCAGGTTGGACACTGGGGCTCGGAGCAGGGAATGTCCTGGCACATTTACACCTCCCTCCCACCTTGTGCCTCCCCAGATTTATCCCCCAGACCCCAGCAGTTCTGGCTCTGCACGCACCCGCAGCGTTCCTCCCGATGGCCACGATGAACCTGGAGCACACCAAGGGCTGCTCGGCACAGCTCCACAGCACTTCGATCTCCCTGGGAAAAGAACCACAGAACAGCCCGAGCTAGGAGGGACCCACAAGGACCATCCAAACCCAGCTCCTGGCCCTGTACAGATACCCCAGCAACCCCACCCTGGGCATCCCTGGCAGCGCTGGCCAAAGGAGCTCTGGCAGCCTCGGGGCCGTGCCCGTTCCCTGGGGAGCCTGGGCAGTGCCAGCACGCTCTGAGGGAAGAACCTTTCCCTGATCTCCAGCCTGACCCCCCGCGCTGCCGCTACCTTTTCTTCTCTATCTCCCTGCGGATCTCCCGGTCCTCGGGCGTCTCCTCCCGCGCCTCCTCCTCCTCGTCCAGGCCGGCCCGGGACGGGGCCACCACCACCTCCCCGAAGAAGGTCGCCATGGCCGCCGCCCGCGCCTGCGCGGCCCCGCCCTCAGCGCCGGAGCAGGCCCGGGAGCTGCGGGGGCTGCGCGGGGGGAGCGGCGCGGGTGCGCTCGGTACCTCCGAGCCTCGGCCTCAAGGGCCGGGTCCGGACGGCTCTGGAGCGCTCGCAGAGGTGGTGACTCCATCGCATCCCTGAGCAGCTTCTTCCTAGGATTAACCGGCCTTTCAGTGAAGAAAATCATCCAGATATCCCATTTAAACCTCCGCTGCCTCACCTCGGTGCCGTTCTGTCCTGTTCCTGTTCCCTGGCAGCAGAGCCCGACCCCCCCCGGCTGTCCCCTCCTGGCAGGGACTTGTGCAGAGCCACAAGGTCCCCCCTGAGCCTCCTTTGCTCCAGCCTCAGCCCCTTCCCAGCTCCCTCAGCCCCTCCTGGGGCTCCAGCCCCTTCCCAGCTCCGTTCCCTGCCCTGGACACGCTCCAGCCCCTCCAGGGCTCTCCTGCAGGACCAGAACTGGACACAGCCCTCGAGGGGCCTCTCAGAGCCAGCACAGAGGGACAATCCCTGCCCTGCTCCTGCTGGACACACAATTCCTCAGCCAGCCCAGCTGCCAGTGGCCTCTTGCCCACCTGGGCACCCCTGGGCTCGTGTCCAGCCCCTGTCACCAGCACCCCCAGGGCCTTTTCCAGCTTTCCAGCCCCACGGGGTTGTTGTCCCTTGGCCTGGCTGAAGCAAATAAGAGCACAGTGACATTCCAGGTGTATGTACAGCTTTACTTTGGTCCACTAACACATGTACATTATCAAAGCCTGTAACATGAAAGAATTTGATTCCTTTATGTTTCTGTCCTGCACTTTAACGTTTCCCTCTGTTCAAGCTGCCCGATCACCATCACAGACTCAGGTCCTGCTCTAAAACAAACCAAAACACCCCCCAAAAGTCACATTAACTAAAGATTCTACTTTTAAAGGCCTACTATGTTACTTCCCTGAGTACAGCTAGACCAAACCAAAAATGCTCACTTAAAGGAAGATGAAAGGACTCTCAGTTCTGTAAGAGCCACCATGCTCCTTAAGTAAATTAAAAATAAATAAACTCTTAAAGGGTGAAAGACTCAAAATACATTTCCAGTTTAATAATTTCTCTTCCCCCTATGTGTATAAAATTAGGAAATACAGACCAGCACGTGCTTTGCCTAGAAAATGAAAGTGTCAGGGTCCCTAAGGCAGTGACTCCCTCTGGGATCTGCAGCCCCAAAGGCCAGAACCTTCTCCAGCTTCCAGGGATCATGAACCTGTGTGTGCAGTGACAGAATACAGCACCTGACAGAAAACCAGCTTTGTAAATCTAAGCCTAGATTAGAAATAGAAACCTACCAGTCAGATTTTAGCTGTTCAAACTGAAAATTAATAAAATCTCTGATGTTCAGTTCAATTATTCCCAAATTGGAGATTGTACTCCAGAGAACACTGAGAATAAGCAGCTGCTAAACAGTAAAGTTTATGGAAAAGATTAAAAAATAGTAGAATTACTATCTTATAACAAAGTTTGCTCCTCAAAGAAAACACAAAGCCACCTTCAAGTTTTATCACTAAACACAACTGTGTTTGTATTTCAGAAACCAAATAAAGAATCCAGATAAACATTTATCTTGAATTTACAGAATTCTACTGTATCCCATTAAAGACTATGCTCTAAATAAAACTTCCTGGGGCAAGAACCATTTAAATTATTTTTGGACTTCACATGGAAGTTTTAAGGAAAAAAAAAAAAGAGTATTTCTCTGTGCTGAGATAACATCTGGGATAGCAAAAGTGATGGTAAATACAAACAATGTCAGTGAGCGTGTTGGAGAAGTGGCTCTCGCTGATGGCAGCTCCCTCTTCCAAGATGGATTTCCATTTGTACAAGGAGTTCTGTCATTATTCACCAGGACTGTGCAGCTGCACTAATTTTTTTACCCCCAAACCCTTCTGGATCGCACTACTAGTCCAACCTGCTGGAAAAGCAATTCCCAAACTTGCTATTTCAGTTCACATGAGCTAGGTTAGGATAAATCTGATACTCTGCCACATCTACTGAATGATGAAATCAGGAACGACCAAGTTTTCCACAGTGTGAGAAGGGGAAGCTGCAGAGAAGAGGAGGAACCCTGGAGGGGGGAAGGAGCAGAGATTCCCTGGTGTTGGGCTGGGGGCAGCCATCATGGGGCTCCCACCAGCACAATTCCAGGGAAAACTAAGAATTCAGAGCTGCTGTGTGTTTTTGTTGTTGATACGTGTTCAACCAGGGACTGCCACGTGTTTTCCTGGAGAAATTTTCCTTCTTGTCAACGAGAGCCACCTCAAACATTGTGAAAACAGGAGATATACTGCAATGCTCAGAAACTGGTAAGGTTTAATCAATGGGAAATCCAACATTCAAACACTTTAAATATGGAGGAACAACAGAAACGTAGCAAAAAAACGTCTGGAATGTCAGAATCCTGCACCTCAAGCTTTCCACGCATAAAGAAAACAGAACAAATGTTTTGTTTGTTTTTCTATTTTATAAAGAAAACACACAAAAACCCTTTAGGCCCAAGAGTTCACCTGCATTTCATAATCTTAGAAGTTTACAGTATAGAAGTCACATTAATGATGTACTACCTGTCAGCAGAACCCTCTGTTCACCAAAGCCTCTGGAACTGGCAAATGAACTTCTTCACTGGTAACTGCTTCTCAGCAATGCAAGTACAGAACACTGAACACCTGCACTGAATCGAGCTGTGAAGTTATCAGCCTTTTCACTCCTCTCTGGAAGCAATGCTTGCATCCACCAGGTTTTTAGAGTGTGTACTATTATTTAGAAGCCTGTTACTATTGTAGATGATTTCATACAGCATTAGAGATGTTTGAAATCTGTTCTTGAATGTTGCATGACCTAGGTAGTATTTCATTGCAGCACCCATAACAATAATACTCAACATACTGCTATTAACCTGTTTGCAGTGTTTTAACATTTTTTAACTCTTGTTTATATGTAATAAAATACCAGTAAAGACAAAAAATTGCCCCTATAATGAGGCACATTTTGGCATCTGTGCTAAATGCTGCTACATGGGCAGGCAAGTGCAAGTCAAAATATGAAAAAGGAGAAAGTCATCATCTAATCACATTCATAACTTTTTCATAGAAAAATATAAATATATTCCCTGAAATGTAGGACAAAGAAGAGCCAGCACCCATCAGGAGTTCTAGTGCTATTACCATTAAAAAAAAAAAAAAAAAAAGAAAGAGAAAAAAAACCAACAAAAAAAAGAGATGGGCTGGCTATCCTTTTGTTAAGGTTACGTTTCGCAGGCGGCCTCCTCGAGGGCTCTGTCGTCGTCGTCGTCGTGGTAGCGCACCGTGCGCCGGCCGCCGTTGCGCGTGCGGATCTTGGAGCGCCGCCGCGCCCGCCGCCGGCACTCGCCGAACTCCACCTCCTCCGAGTCCTGCTCCTGGCTGCCTTTCCGCCGTTTCCTGCGCTGCGGCCTCCTGCAAGGCTTCAGGGAGTCGTGGTTGAGGGTTTCTTTCCTGCCGGGTTTGGATTTCCTCTTGCGCTTCCTGGTTTCCGCGGCGTCGCTGCAGATGGTGGTGTCCGTTCCAGAGTCCGAGGAGAAACGGGTGAGGTTGGCTTTGGAGCTTCCTGCAGTCCCAGGTGCTTCCACGTCCTCGGAGACAGAGCTTTTCTCCTCTTTTTTCCCCCCCGTTTCGGATTCTGGTGTTTCCTTGAAGTCATCCACCCGTTTTAATCTCTTGAAAGAAGCTCTGGGTTTTTTATTTGCTGCTACTCGGGTATTTTTAGTTTCAAGTTTAGCTAAGTCAGATTCTACCTCCTCTTCGGAGTTACTCGTACAATGGTTGTGGGCTGAAGCTGCCTGCCTAGAAATTCCCCAGTTTCCCCCATTTTCTACCCTGTGGTTTGTGGAATTCTCCTCCGAGGAGTCGTAGTCAAAACTATTCAGAGCTGCAGCACAGAGGGGTTTGTGTGGCTGCACGTGGTTATCACTCTGCTTCTGAGTCTCTGTCTCCGAGTCAGTCCTTTCATTCTCAGACTCAAGAATATATTTCCTTTTAGAAACAGAAGACTCAGGGCAGGAAGGTTTTTTCCTGCCAGAAACCTGCTCACTCTCATTCTCAGACTTGGAACAAGCCTCCACCTCCGAGCTGTTGAACAGCTTCTTCCTGCAGACCGAGGACACGCTGCCCTGGAGCTGCCTGCGGTTCTTCCTGACTGGGTAAACACTTTCTGAGCTGGATAATTCCTCCTTTGCATCGCTCATTATCTTGATCTTGCTGGCTGCCAGCGTGGCACACCTGCGGGGGTTCTTCTTCTCCCCCACGCTGGACAGCCTGATGTGTTTCTTGTAGTTGATGATGCACGTCCTGCTCCGCAGCACTTTGGCACTCTGGCTGGTCTCCTCTGATGCTTGTTCTACAAAGGAAGATGGAAAAGTTCTTTTGAATCTCTTACATTCCTGAAATTATTAGTTTATTATGGCCAGACTCTGCCACCTTTAATGAAATGCACAAATACTGAATTTGATCTTGATTTCAACTATTAAGTGCAATTTATCTCAATTCTTTACTAAAAATACCAGCAGTATCCCAGGGATGCTTTTAACTCTTGAGATTTTCACTTCAAACCTTTTCATGGTCTCAAAAGAGCTTTCTTTAGCATCACCCTGTTAACTAGCTCAGAAATTAAAAATTCCCTCACTTATCAAACAAATGCTTTCATATTAGTAGTACTTGCATCATTAAAAGTTCTATTTTTCTTACTAGAATAAAAGGTGCAATGTTAATTACACTTTTTAGACCTTTTATCCTAAAAAAAAAGCTATAAGATTTCATGTGGATGCAAATTTCATGTGGATTTCAAATTTCAATTTTAGATGGTTTCAGTTGGAGAACATTGAAATCCTTCAGCTCTTTAGTGACTTTTACACTCAGATTGCTGCTAACAGTGAATCTTCAATTCAGTGTTTTTAAAATTAATATAGAACTTGCTTATGTTGTGTTTTAAAACAAACATTCCATGTGTAAATCATATACTATGAAGATCAGTGTTTCCCTTCTAAATAAGACAATTCATACATATGAATTTACAAAAAATCAAAATTTCTGGAAGTAAATTTAAAAATATAAACAGAGAGAAAAATTATGAGGCATAAATTCAAACGTCCAGCTTGCGTACCAATATTAACAATCTCTTCAAATACCAAATCTGGTCCTTATTTAAATGTAGAACCTTTTATATACTACTCCAGTATATTCCTATTTTTATGTTTTCAAAGGAAAATTAATTTCCTTTCTTTGTTAAGAGCTTCCAGAAATGATACACTAGTATTACTACTTGTAGTAGTTGTATCGTGAGATTTTGTGGCCAAAGCACAACACATTTCTGCTGCACACTGCAAAATGCTGTATGAAAGGTGAATTAATCCACAGACTAAATAGAAGAGTTACATCTTATCTTATACACTGTCCTCCAATATTATTAAGTAGCTGGAACACAAAGCTAAAGAATAAGGAAGTCCAGCCCTTCTGCAACACAGCCAGAATATTAAAATTATACTTTGTATACAGGATCACAAATTTGGAACAAATCTATAATAAAATGTATTGAAATTCCCCACTGAACATCCAGAAATAAAAGCTGCAAAGTTACAACCAGGTGGCAGAGGTAGAAAGAGGGAGCATTACACCAAGTACCCCCAGAAACTGGAAGAGCTTTTAAAAGCCACGAAGATGTGAAAGTCTGGTTCCTCAGGGTGTCCTGGAGCTCAGGCCAAACTCCAAACCTGGAATACTGGGCAGGAAAACCCAGCCTTAGCTCCAACCAGCTCAGCTGCAGGGGGCACTACAGCCCACAAGGTATTGGCACAATTTATCTGAAAACTCTGCTTTCAATCTTTTCTGATACATAAAATCCCATGCTAAACACTACATACCTATAATATCTATTATATATAACATAATATACATTACACAACTACATACAGACTGTTTTACATATCAAGATAGATTATGTGTTATATAATATATATATATTAAAAATAACCAAAGCAAAGCTTCCACATAAATTGTTTAGCTGACTAATTGAGCAGTGTGTATATACACCTATATAGTTACAGTTATATATACAAAATACATACTTATTTGAAAAATAGGAACTCTAAAAGTATACTTCTATTTATGTATAAATATAAGATCTTGGGACAAATCAAGTAAATATTCCTTGTGGAAAACTGTCAAGAGACTCATCTTGACAGACACAGTAATTAATTAAAAAAAAATAATTTTCTTAAGATTCTTAAAGTACCTTGACAGGATTGGAAGGATTGCACCAAACACCAACCCCTGAATAGTCTTTCAAATTCCAAATCAGGACCAATTCCCTGATTATATGAAGGCACAATGTACATAACTTGGTTTAATAAACATCAGCATCATTCTCATAAGTTTAAAAAAAAACCCACCAAACCAAACCAACTTTATAAATCATGATCAGCCACCACACAAAGATCTGAGTGACAGATAAAATTATAGAATAAACACACAAAAAAAAAAGAATTTCACTTTCTGAAACAAGTGGAATATAAACCTTACTTCTGCCAAGTGCCTGTCTGTGTTAAGGACTCTACACATCACTGACAAAATAAAATCTCAAACTCAAATCAAGTTTCAGGTTCTGATGCACACCATGGACATGAGAATAATTTAAACACGTTTCCATTAAATTAATTTTGGAAAACGATCAATAAAGTTACTTCAAACTGAAATTAACAGTTGCAAATCTGCTGCAGCACAGAAAATCTCAACAGAAAATTAAGGCAAGGAAACACAACTGCAAACCAGAGAGTTTGGGTTACTGAAATCCTCAAAACACAGAGAGAGAACACTCTGCTCTCCTGGAGATTTCCTCTGTCATCTACTCAGTGTTGAGAAGTAGAGAAATTAACTTGAAAAATGTTACCTTTTCTAACGATTTTTGTTTTTCCTTTCCTCTTCCTCATCTTTGCTTTTGCAGAAGTTTCACAGTAATTGCTGTTATTGGAATCACTCTCCGAGTCCGAATCAGAAGAGCGATGGAAGCTGGAGGCAGCTCCAGATTTGGAACTCCTTACAATCCTAGTGGGCACCAAGCTGTCCCACACAAAACTCTTCTCCTCCTCTCTGGCTTCTGCTTCAGATTCTGCTGTGTCCTCTAAATCACTCAAGACTTTTGCTTTTTTTAAAGGAGGAGACAGCTGCAGCCCAGAGGCTTTCCTGCCATTCCACCTGTCCGACTCAGAGTCCGCCTCATCCTCGGAATTGCTCACTGCAGGCTTGTGATGTGCAGGTGTTGACTGGTCAGAAACCTTTTGGCTGCTCCCATCCTCAGAATTATGGCTTTTGGAGTCCTCCTCTGAAAAGTCTAAGGTGGGACTTTTCACTTTGGGAGACACAGAGCAGACGGGGCCCCGGAGCTGTTTGTGCCCGTTGCTCTGCCAGCTCTTCTGCTTGCTCTGCACGTCAGGCTCAGAATCTGAGCTTCCATTCTCAGATTCGCTGACAAATTTCCTTCGTGGAGCAGAGCAGCCAGTCTGAGAAAGAGTTTTCCTCTTGGTGAGCTGCTCTTCTATTTCTTTGTCACTCTCAGACTTCAGGCCTGCCTCATCCTCGGATCCCTCCAGCAGCATTCTCCTGGCGGCGGCAGAGGCGTTGCGGTGCGGCAGCTTCCTGTTCCTGCAGATCCCGATGCTTTCCGAGCTCGACACCTCTTCCTCCACGTCGCTCATCAGCCTCAGTTTGTTGGCAGCCACAGCAGCACTCCTGCGTGGGGTTTTCCTGTGCCTGCCCTTGCTGTTGCTGAGGGACTCGGATGTCACTGCTGAAGTATTTTCAGAGTCACTTCCATATAACTTTTTCCTGACCGTTTTCCTTGTATTCCCGTTCTCCTGAAGAACTGTTCCTGTAAAGGAAAGCAGGGATTAGTATCTTAAATATGAAACAGCAGCTTTGAAGCCTTGTCAAAACTAGGACAGGTTCAACCCACAGCCATGCATGAAATATAAGCCCCAGTGACAGTCAGGTTCTTCTGCTGTCATAAATTTCATATTCCTTCTGGTTTTGTGACAATCAGAACTTTTCTATATGAATTGCTACTTTTTTTCTAAAGATATGCTGCAAGTCATCCCCTCCCACCAGGTTCTTGGTTTCTGCCCTCTTCCCTTAGTCATGAAAAAATCTTTAAAAAAGTTGAATGCAGTATTTGAGAGCTCCAAAATTAGCACCAATAAAAAAATTAGTATCTTACACATACAATGATTTAAAAAAATACTAACTCCACTCAGTTTATTTTTTATAAATATAAAAATTTGGACTTTTCTAGCTATTCACAAGAAACTCCTGGCACCCCACCTGTCTGTTTCCTCTGAGCAGCTCGGTTCCGAGTCAGCCTGCGACTGCTGTTCCTCCTGCACACCCCGTTGTGCAGGGGAGAGGAGGACACAGGAGCCCCAGAACAGCTTTTGATGTCTTCTGAGCTGCTTGAGGAGGATGAAGATGAAGTAGATGAAGAAACCCCAGAACCTTCTATTTCACTCTCTGTTTAAAAAAGAAAAAAAAAAGCAATTGGCAGTTAGAATTCTAAACAGCTTCCAGTAAAGAGTTAGACTTTGCTGATCCTGGAATCTTCAGAATTGTCTCACATTATCTTATAAGTGCATTCTCATGCCTGAATGTTTTACAGGGATCAAACTGATACCTGAACAAAATCCATATTCATACAGAGTTAAGAGACAGGAACCTGTATTTAAGCTTCAATTAAAATAAAACAGCTCATTTCAAACACCAGATTTAAGTGAAAAGCATGTTTTAAAAAAACCCCAAAACAAAGAAGATTTTCTAACAGATTTTACCAGAACCTGCATTCTTATTCTTTGAAATAAGCTGAATTTTTTCAAGGTGAGGTGCAGGGGAAAGGGAAAGCTTTAAAGTCTCAGGGAACTTCTGTCATTTGCTAATTGTGGATAAGATGTTCTATGCAACACATATATACATATATGGGCATATAACCTGTATTTTATATAGTACCAATTATCAAATACTCTATGCTTTCTTGTTGACAAATTTCTTCATTAATAAAAGTAAATTTACTGTATTCTACACTATTTTAAGGCAAAGTACACAAATATTTTTATAACATTCACTGTAAATAATGTAAGTGTCCAAAATCCAGTAAAACACAAAACTGTGCGTCACACAAAAACCCTAAACACCTTGTGGAAAAAAAATTCTACATTAAAACCACAAAGCTCATTTAACAAATGAGAATGCAAACTGCAGCAACTCTAAACCCTGACCTGATGACAAAGCAGAACAATTAGTCAGTGGTGTGGATCTGGCCTTCCCATTCCTCTCAAAGGATGCCAGGCAGGCAGAATCCGAGGATTCTCCCGAGGAACTCTGGTGGTAGGAGCCAGCGTTGGGTTTATGGCTTGTGACACAGGCGGCTCTGCTTGAGGTAGGCTGAGGAAAAGCATCTTCCTGCTCAGATTCAAGTTTGGCCTGAGACTTTAGTGGTTTCTGCTTCAGATTTCTAGTGATAGCGAAAGGAGGAAAAGCAACAGAGGTTGTAAAGCTAGGAGAGGGAAGGCAATGATGTATTTTAACAACATTTAATTCAATCTTGTATTTCTGGGAGGGTTTTACGAGCTAATGTGGTGTGGGACAGTTTTAACTCTGGCAAGGATAAACAAGAACATAAACATTTACTAAACATTAAAAACATTTACTTTCATAAATAACAGTCTGCACTCCTAGGGAAGCCATACAAGAGGAAACAATCCTTCTCTGCTCTGAGAAACAGAATTTAATGGTGGATGTCCTCCAGACAATTCATGTTCTCTTCTTTTCACTGCAGCAGCAGCAGCCTCAATTCCTGCTGGATTCCCAGCCTCTGGTTAGTTGCACATGAGCCTCCAACTAAATGCTATCCAGGCAAACATTATTCCACAATAAACTGAGTTCCCAAACACAGAGAAGTGGAACCTTACAGACAGTTCACTGTTTAAAATAAAGAAAACTTCACTAATTTAATCCTTCCTTACCTCCACATGCCTGAGTGCTACCTGCCATCCTGCTCAGTCCATTATTTTCACCTACAGAACTAGTTTTTTGTCAGTTTTCTCCTCACATTGCAGGTTTTCAGACATTCATCCAGGTGCACAAGGTGTGTAATTTGTTATCCCAAACCTCACTTCTGCTGTGCCCCACTGAACAGTCATACACAATTCTCCAGATTTGAGCACAAATGAGATTCAAAATACAATTTCTGCCTATCCTGGTGGGTGGTTATTTTAAAGTATAAAAGTAATCCCCTGAAATTAGATTTTTTTTAAAAATTAAAACTCTTATTCCTACCCTTTCCCTGCCAGAGAAGGAAGACTGAACAGCAGCAGAAGGGAAAAGCTCAGTTTCAGTAATTTACCACATCTAGCTTTTGTATTTTGTCCCACATGCAAATTAGGAAAATGAGTTAATCATGTCAAACAGCAGTTGTGTCAAAAGCTTGTTTGCCTTCAAAAGGGAAAAGGCAAATCTGGCTCCCAACTGAATGCTACAGCAAGTGACAATTTCTAGAAATTCCATAAGACTGACTGTATTCTGTATGTAACAAAATACGTAATTTATGCAGATTGGGATCTTTGTAATATATCCAGAAAGTAAATCTGTTTCATTCCTCGTTATTTTTAGTTAAATATTGATTTTCTGATTCAAATATTAAAGAAAAACTCAACCTTTTCTACTCTTCTATCTCCTTGTATTTCCCAGTATTATTCTATTAAAAAGCCCCCTTTTTTTTAACCTAGTCTTTCTACTGCATGAAAATTCTAACAAGTCTCACTGGGCTTACAAACACTTAAAAAAACAATTGTTCCCCTCTTCCCAGACTAAATGTGAGAGTCAATATGAGTATCAGTCAGCTGAGATAGATCTTTACACCTTCATAATTTGATTACCTGAGCATTTTGGTGGGCTGATGCACTGAGCTCTGATTGTTAAATCTTCTTGTGTACCGCTGGTTTCTCCGTAGCTTTTCATTCTGTTTCTGCCCATTTTTGAAATCTGAAACAATTCTTCGGATTTTCTCTTCAAACAGTGCTGACAATCTCAAGGTCATACTGTAAATCTGGGTAAGGAAGTGGTTTCTATTAAAAACAGAGCCTTTGATCCAAGACTAGTATTTGTAATATTAAAATCTGCACAGAAAAGCAATAGGAAAAGCACAGGCAGTCCTGTGTAACACCAAATAAACAGGAAATGAACATATTAAATATTTTTGTTCTGTTTCTCCCCACTATCTACCCAACCAGCAGCTTTATCAAAAGTACTGATAAACGAATTACAAAATAAGAATTCATTTCATTAAGACATTCACAAAGCCCCAGACAGTAACAGCTACCTTTGATTTTTTGTTTGGAGTATAAGATTTTGCATTACTGAATATCAGTCTGATATCTTTGCACAGTTCCATTGGAGTGTCGTAATTCCCAGCTTCCAGAGTTTCCTTCACTGTACCAAAATCCATTGGAGTGTCTATAATATGTCTGTAATCCTATAAAAATCATATGAAAAAAAGATTTCTGTAAAAGTATAAGGAAAAAAACCTTTTGAATTTTATTTCTGTCATTTAGGAGTAGCTAAAATTGCACAAATTATCTACAGCAGCAGTGAAAAGAGAAGCACCACAGCAGAAAGCAACACTTTTGCTGAGACAGTTTGATTTAAAATCTCCTTTTTCATTACACCATGAATTTTACTGTGAGAAACAACAGATCTGGTATAAAAAAAACACCAAAAAAAAAAGCCCCAAACCACAACGACCACACAAAAAACCCCAAATCAAACCCCATCAAAACATCTCAATCTCTCTTTCTCTCCCATTCTTGTTTTTTTAGAGAACCTCAAGATGTTTTTAAACCCTGAAGTGAGACTCAAACTCAAAATACGGAGTCATCAGGAGAAGTTATGTGCTGTAAAGTTTTTTTCCTTTAAATTAAGTTTGTTGGTTTTTTAGAGGAAAAAAAGAGACTGAGGGGGTAGTATGATTACCATGGACAGCTAAAAGAGAGGGAAAAAAATCAAATTCACAGCTCAGGCTCAGTAAGCAGATTTTAGACCTTCAAGATACTCGTTTTAATTAAGAAAATACAGATTTTTCTAAAATAATTCCCTTAAAAGGCACAGTAAGACAGCAAGAGAAGAAGAATCTTATAAGGTTATCAAGTACAACTTACAGGATACTGATCCAAATCAACTGGCTGCCTGAAAGGTTCAGAATCCTCACACTGGAAAATTAAATTCACCAGTTCCATGCACTGCTTCTTCCAGCAGTTTTCATCATAACCACTTTTCAGGCTTTTTCCTTTTTTTAAGCCCCGTCCCTTGAGGGGAAAAAAAAAAGTTAGGAAAAGCATTACTGGAATACAGCAAGAAAAAATTCAACCTGATTTGGGTTATAAGGTAAACATTGGCCAACTCACTTTTCTTCTTCTGTATGATGTTCTTGGAACACATTTTTCATCATCCTGCACAAAATAAAATCAATTCTCTTAGAAGTGATGTAGGAAGAAATAGGTGATGGAGGCTAAAAGTGTCATTAGATTTGAAACTGTGGTAAAATTAAATTTTCTTCTTAATTTTTTCAGTAAGACAAAAGATGAGCATAAAAAAATACAACACAGCATCTGGGGGACTTGGAAAGCAATATCCTAGATATGGACAAGAGCTGGAGTCTGGAATCTTCAGTGGCTTGATGTAAGGAAAAAACCACCATCAGAAATTGCAATTAGAAGTTACTCAACAGCTTTGAACTTCAGTCATTAAATATTACCAGTAATGCAATTCACTGATAATAAATGACATAAAACAATCATAAAAATTCCTAACATAGTCCATGTTTATATTAGCTATGTAAATAACTCAGCAATTTTACCAACAATATTTGAAGGTTGCTGGTATTTTCTTACCATCATAAATTACTGGAATTTTCCACAAAAAACCCACAACTTACCAGATCAGCATCATGACAATCTTGTTCATCATCTGTTGTGCTACATAATTCAAAAATATTTGTACAGTCTTGGTCACTGCAATGCAATTAAATCTCTGTTAATGGAATAGCAAAAGCAGAGCTGTTGTTTCCTAAATGAAACTCAACCACAACCAAGTGCTCCATATACAAGAAGACAGTAACTGAGTATTAAATGGAATATAAAAATCAGGATTAGGGATTTGAAAGGGGCCTGCCCAGCTGCAGGAAGGCTGCCCACACTCATTTCAAAATAAAACTCCCAGTTTATTTTAGCCTTCCAATTAAGTCAGACAAGCTACAACAGGAACTTCTACACAGGACAGCACAGAAGTCACATTTTACAGGCTGAGCTACTTAACATACTCAATCTCAAGTGACATTTTGGGACTGTAATACCAGAGAAAAAGGTAAAATGCCTCTAAGCTAAACATGTCAGTATTTAAGGTAACACAGAACTAGACACCTGTCCTTCCAGTGCACTGAAAGAGTCAAAGCAGGGCTCACCACAAAGGGATATTGAGCTGTTGTTACATTCCACTGTTCAAAAGCACCAGGATTCAAGCATTATTTAGATTAAAATGCCACTTACTTGATAAACTTTAGGAGCTGGGTGGTGATTTTTTTTGCAGCTCTGGCAATAGCACTCCCAGGCTCATTGAAGGTTCTGGCATTGCTTTCAATGTATCTGACTTCCCAAACCAATGCTGAAATTCTCCTTCAAATGAGAAAATATTGCACCTTTAATACTAAAGAAAAACTTAAAACCAGCAAAAATTGTATCTCTTTAATTTTCTCTCCTTATTAGATTTAGATATCCTGTGTTTTATGTCCCTTTAGGGCAGTCTCAAACTTCCCCTTCACATGGAAAACCCAAGGAAGCAGAACTAGCAATGCACATCTTTCACCACTCATTTCCCAACTCATTATTGCTAATTCATCCTTAGGCAGTTTGTGATATAAACTCAGTTAATTCAGCTGGCCAAGTAAGCACTAGCATTTGTTATCCCTAAGTCACAAAATACCACTGAAATCATGCCAAAGACTGTGGATTTCCTGGAATCTTTAAAAACACAAGCATTTTTAAAAAGCTTACATTTGACTTGTTCAAAAGGAGGGGGAAGAGCATAATTTAATCACTACTCTAAATTATCACATGTCTTCTGGAAAATCAGAAACTGCTCGTTGCAAAGCCCTGAGAAATGGAACACAAGTTGAGTCATATCTGAGGAACTTTTAATTAATAAACACAAAGCACAAGAGATTAAAAAGGAGTGACAAGAGCTTTGTTCCACGACATTTTTGAAGAATCCCAGCTATGATGTTTCTTTCTGTTTTCCCTTAAAGACCTTGCTCTGAGGCCAACTGACCACTGAAAACAGTGTCCCCTATAAAATGACAGATTTGAGAAACTGCTAGAAATTGAAATTATAACTTGATAGAGATGAGCTGCCACAAACCTGCAATTTCATTTTTACATCTCATTTTCCCACTTCCTTATACCTGTGAAGCAGAGATACCCTAAGTCTGCAGTTCTTCACCTACAGAATTTTCAATTATTTCCTATGACATTTTTTCCATCTTGTACAGGAGGAAAATCACTTTTAATGTCTCTTCATTGTATTTACAGACACAATGAATGCAGGTCCAGATGAAGAATATACTTAAATTTATTTTCAAGCTATGGCTGACCAGCACATCCAGCAAACCAGAGCTTTGTCATCATTACACTCTTCCCTCTTTCTCTTCTGTAAGTTTTTATCATTTAAAATGCTGCTGTTTATATTTAACATTTCACCTCTTGTGTTTAAGCTGATTTCTGAAAATAGCAACAGCTTAACCTTCTTCAAGTTCAAAGTAACTCAAGGACAGCACTTCAAAATCTGAATTGCCACCAGCACTGAAGTAACTCCAGGGAGTTTTTTAACAGTTGGTGATTTCAAATAGTGAATTTCTCAGAGAGAGAATGCCAGGGTTTGCTGTAATTCTGTGAGTGTCTCCCTGCAGCACTGACCTGTAGAACCTGTTGGCCAGGCGGGTGCGGATGGTGTTCAGGTCCGTGGGATACGCGATCACCGTGCAGTACTTGGGGTACGTGCACAGGTCCACTGGGCCAGCAAAAGCTGCTGAGATGTCTGGTTAAAAACAGCAAGAACAGCAACATTTAACTGTTTGACCTCGTTTTTGGCCTTTCAGTGCCTGAAGGAGCTGACAGGAAAGACAAAGAGAGACAATTTCCAAGGGCTGGAGGGACAGGACACAAGGAAAGGCTTCAAACTGCCAGAGGGCAGGGATGGATGGGATGGTGGGAATTAGGAATTGTTCCCTGGGACGGTGGGGAGAGTGCCCAGAGCAGCTGTGGGTACCCCTGGATGCCTGGAAGTGTCCAAGGCCAGGAGCATGGAACAGCCTGGGATAGTGGAAGGTGTCCCTGCCTGTCACATTCATATTTTCTGGAAATATCCCTTTGCCCAGGATTTTTCTCCTGGGAAGCTGAGAAGCCTGAGAGAAAAAGGAAAACAATATTATCTCATTGCTTCTCCTGTGTTTTGCTCCTTTGGAATGTGGTTGGAGATTGTTTCATTGGTTTCATGTGAATTGTTTTGACTCATTGCCCAATTAGGGTTAAGCTGTGTTGGGACTCTGGAAAGAGTAATGAGTTTTCATTATTATCTTTTTAGCCTTCTGCAAGTATCCTTTCTGTATTTATTAGTATAGTTTAGTTTAGTATTCTTTAATATAATATAGTATCATAAAATAATAAATTAGCCTTCTGAGAACATGGAGTCAGATCCATCATTCCTTCCTGCCACAAAGGCACCCCACAAATACAATACCTGCCCATGGCAGGAACTGGACTGGTTTTCAGATCCCTCCCAACCCAAGCCATTCTGGGATTCTATTTCAAAGCCTGCAGGTCCATGACAAATGAGCTGGGTGTTATAAAACCAAAGGTGTACAAAATCATAGAGATCTCAGTACAAACACAAAGAGCGGCACAGAAAATCATTTGCTCATTAAAGTACTTTATCACAGGGAATTTTTGAAGAATGCCATGGATATTCCAGGCAGTTTATAAATATACCATCAGGAGAAAAGCACCTGAAGCTCAGCTCACACTCACCAAGAGTCATGAGCTGATCAATCCCACGGATAATCCGTTCACAGGCCTCATCACGGGACTTCATGCCCCACTCCCCCTCCTGGGGTTTGTACAGGAGCTTCTCCACCTCCTCCAAAGTCACAGAGACACTCGCTCCTAATTCCTCAGGCTGATCAACTACAGAGAGCAAAGTGGGGAAGGAGTGAGAATGAGATAAATTGCTGAGCACTCAGAGTTATTAAATAATTGTGTGCTTGCAACTGACAAAAAAATCCTTGCCTTGAAGTAGAGTTTAATGCTAAGGCTGTGGGGAAAAAAAAATATACAAAATGGATACAAACAGCAAAATGTTTTAAATTCTGTTTTTCTGCAGTTTTGAATTAAGTTTATTACCTTTTTGACAGCTTATTCAGTAACTACTTCCACAGTATCTCCCGAACTTTCCTCCCCCCTCCTAGCTGGTACTGAGAAATAATGGAAAAGTGAAATATTAAGACAAACCACAAATTCCACTCTTTTATTTACAGATAATCTGGATTTGACCAGCAAACTTTATAAATTGTTGGTTTTAAACTATGTGCAGTAAGGATCTGTTGACTGGAAATTATTTTATTTAAATTCTTCCTACACCCCCTTGGATTATAGTATACTACAACAAATTCATAGTTTGAAACTTGAGATATTTTTTGAAAGCTGCCATTTGGAAGTAGCAGGTTTTATTCCATAAGTCAGAGCTACACATTTAAAGTATTTTTTTCAAAACTGCTCTGAAAGATGCAAAAGGAAAAAATAGAGGCATATTCAAATTATTTCAGTAAATCTGAATGAAGACTGTCTTTAAGACAGGAATCACTTCAGGTCCACTACCTGCATGAAACAAAGGAACTGAGAAGGGAGAGAAGCACATCAAGCTGTTTTATTAAAGGGTTTTTACCTACCATTATCAGGGACTGGTTCCATGTCCCACGGGCTCAGCTTTTCAATTTCACCATTGTCCCATCTGATTCACCAAGTAAAAAAAATACAATAATAATTTAAAGTTACCTTAACTCCAAGCATATTTAAATCTTAGCTATAAGCACACTTAAATTACAGCTATTTGCAGGTATTGACAAAATACACTGTATAAACATGTACAGAAATGAAGGCATTGGTTTGCAAACAGCAAAAAGGAAACATTCTTCCTGATCAATTTCAGATTAAAATTGTGCTCCTGGATTTTGGCTATATGCAACTTACCCAATACATAAATATATTTTACAAAGCCTGTATCGAGAAGATGAAGAAAAATAAGCTGCAATTTTGGAAAAGTGAGATAACATCAAGGGAAAGATTTGAAAAAAAACAGGAGATTTTTTTTCTGATCACAACAGGACTTGTGCAAGTCCATGGATTAAGGAAGAACAGGAAGTGAGACATTTCATACAGCAGCACTTCAATTTATGAGGCAGAGGGCATTAAGACAAAGAAAAGAATAAATATAAAATAAAGAAACTGAAGTTAATTAAGGTCCAAGACAAAGCAAAGGCAACACAAGTGCTCTTAATAGATCTGGATATTCACTCTGATACTGAACTACGAGGTGTGAACATCGTCCTGAGATCTCTCCAAATCCCACCACGTTTGGGCAGATTTTTACATGTTTTTAAAAATGCATAAAATACCAATGAATTTTGCTATTTGCAATGTAAGAAATGTCTGACTGGATCAGTTTCACACCTCACTGATGCAGACAGGCAGAAGACCCTGTACAGATGGAGTGCTGATCCTTCCTACAGCTGGGTTAATCCTTACATTCCCATTTTTATTTTTTATTACAAGCACATACCAGAAACCAATAGATCAGACTGCAGTTCACCAATTTCCCTCCAGAGCTTTGCAGCTTTACCAGCAGTTTCCTGTCAGAGTTCTCCAAATTCCTAGGTCTACTTCTGATGCATGAATAAATTCAGCTATTTGGTCTAATGCCTCCGGTGTATTTATTTCAAACCAAATGGAAACTGCCATGATCATGCTCAGAGTATTTTATAACTAAATCCCTGCTCTGGCAAGAGCAGCTCTCCATTGTTTTGGATTTCCCAATGCCTTAGGAAAACTTGGATCATTCAGCCTGTTTGATTTTTATGAACTAAGAGTCCTAAAGGTTGATCTGTTCAGTTCTCCTCCCCAGTTATTGTACAATACTTCACAAGCTGTTGATATTCCCAAATGGATATATTAATTCATAATTTTGCATGTAAGCCTTTATCAAGAGTTTAGTACAGCTTAAGCCCCACTTAGCTCTGCTTAAGTTCCACTCATCCAGGTAATGCAACTTTATAACAAATCAAGCTGCTTCTACACAAACACCTATTATTGTTTTGCCAATAAAATAACAAAAAAATCGAAAATTATCTTCAATTCATTTATCTTCCATACAACAGTAACAGTGATAAACTGAAGTATGACAAAAAGAGCAACAGAATCAGCCAAAGCACAAAACCTAAATACAGCTGCCAAACCAACTCCAGATATTTTCATACACCTATCTTAGGATTCTGCTCTAGAAGAACTGTTTGTGAGGCCAGGAACAATGAAGTTCTTTTGGAAAAGGATCTTAAGGAACACAGCATTCCTTCCTTCACAGCAGCTCTAGACTTTTCTGTTAAAGGCTGATGCATTAAAATATTGAAATATCCTCCAGGTCTCACAGGAGAAAGGAGCTCAGGAAATTGGCACCAGGCTTTTGTTCATAACTGGAAACTTGATGTGGAACTGGCCAAGAAAAATCCAAAGCCCACCCGAACTTGGTCCTAAGGAACATCTGTGGTACACAACAAACACATGGAATGGATGGAATATGGAAGGGAAGGTAACAGCCAAAAATTTCAGTCTGGGAGTTACTTCAATCTTCCCACCAAGGAAAATCATTGAGAGAGAAGGCAAGTGGATGAGATAAGGAACCAAAACATGTAATACAGCCTTGGCAGTGTCAGTGGATTGTCTATTAGCTATAAAATTTCCCTTCTTTGTGGTGAGCAACAGGTTCAAAAGCCTTTGAGTGAAAAAGCAATTAAGAAGTCCTCCAACAATGAAACTGTGACTATGAAATGTACTGTACAAGACATGGGAATTATCTCTGGGCATTATGGAAATAGAAATATTGCATATCCACTGTTTATTCTCCTTACAGTCCTCCCTTGCTGGGAGAAACCAAACCAATTAAAATCCCAGAATTATTCTTTCTGTGCCTAAAGGAGGTGACAAGAAGGCTGGAGAGGGGCCTTCACAACGGAGTGAAGAGCAAGGGGGAATGGCCTTAAGCTGTAGGAGGGAAGGGTTAGATTAGATACTACAAAGGAATTCTTGACTCTCAGGGTGGTGAGGCCCTGACACAAGTTGCCCAAAGTTGTGGCTACCCCATCCCTGGAAGTGTCCAAGACCAGGTTGTTCGGAGCCTGGGAGTAACCTGGGATAGCAGAAGGTGTCCCTGCCCATGGCAAGGGGTTGGAACCAGACTATCTTTAAGGTCCCTTCCAACCCAAACTATTCTGTGATTCTATTCCAGACAGCTCGGACAGGGCAGGACAAGGTCAATATCCTGAGTCTGAACACTGAAGTCCAGAGATATCTTTGTTTACCATTCCCCTCCTTTGTGTGAAGGCCTCTTTGTGGATATGAAAAAGGGTGCACAATGTGAAAGACAAAGTGTGAGGACTTGAGGCATAAGGACCTTGATGTCAGCAGCCACAGATGAGATTCAGCATCCCCAAACCAACTATCAGTGCAGACCAATAATTAATGGTCACAGAAAACTGCATTGCTTGCTTTGTAGAAGGGACCCAGAACTACTCAGCAGAGGAAATGTGAAGAGGTCTACAACTGCTTTTACCATATTACTACTCATTAACAAGTTGCCACAAGCTATCACATATCCACACTCTGCTACAGCAGCAACTTAAAACCATTAAGAAGTGAAAATACCAGGAGTAAAATAATTGAAGTGAACTATTTATACATCCTCATAGGAACAAGGCAGTTGTGTGAGAGCAAAGGCACCCTAATAACACTGGAAATCAAATCTTTGTGTACTCACTTGACACTGTAACACTGGAAGTGACTGTCTGGATACTGAGGCTGATAAGGTTCCTGACCCAGCACTGTCCCAAACCACCAGGCATCATCAATAATGGAGCGGAACCTGTCGGCTGCAGCAAACACAGACATTCTGCTGAGAGAAGGATTTAACTCTGTGGCTGCCACAGGCAATCAGAAAAAGTTGTTAAATGTACTGCTTGATTTCTTTCCATAATTAAAGTTCTAGACTCACTGACATGTAAGTCTGTTATTTAGATTTAAAATAAAAAAGGGAACAGAACAGTCTGGATACATATTTTGGTGCCTGTATTTACATCTACTGCAGTCCCTCCAAGGTTCAAATTTCTGACTCTTGCCTACCAGAGAACTCTCTGACCCTACAAACAGCACATGCAGCAATCAGCTAAGGACACATTTGTGCTTTCAAAACTGTTCAGTCCAACACTCAGCAAACACTTACAGGCCTGCCAGTTCCTCTGCCGGGCTTCGTCGTAGAACTGACGTAAGATAAGGAAGTCGATAACATCTGGCATGTCGTGGTATCTGGATAAAAAAAATCATCACTCACGTGTGCCTCAGGGCTTTAGGAAGAAGAGAAACATATTCTTAAACACTTTCAGGAAACTAAAACTGCACATACCTGATGGAAAATGATTTGTCTGTGTGTTTCCCAGTAGCATGATCTATAAAGGCAAGCTTGAGGCAACACAGCGTGGGGGGACCAACCTCGTATCTAATTCCAACAATTTTTACCAATTCCTGATCCTACAGGTAACAACAAACAGCTTCAGCAAGTTTTGTCTCAGGGACCACGCACAGAACTGTTAGTTTAACATGAATTAACCAACTGTACCCACATGCAAAATACTGAAATGAGATTTGAGATTTCAATGGAAGGCAGTCTGTCAGCATTAGGATTTTAACACAGGTCTTTCATTTGGCTTCCTACAGAAAATTCTGAAGACAATCTGATAATTGCACACACTTTCCCCACAGGGAAACATCAGTAACCTCACAAATCCATGTTGTGCAAACAGAATAATAAAACTCTTCAGTCACAGACTCTGTCAGAAACCCACAGAACCTCCAGTGCAGACCTACCCTAAGCACCACTTTTCTCCAAGGCTCCTTGTGTGGATTCAGTTCATAAATGTTATTTCTTCTCACTGCTTCAATGTAAGCCTCGTGCCCTTGTCGGAAATATATCACCTAAAAAACACCCCAACCAGCCCAAACAGTGAATGTTTCCTGTATTTAGCAATTATAATAATCACAAACACTGGAGGACTTTAATCCTTGTTCCTACCTCGTCCCCCATCTGAGGGACAAACGGGGACCTTCGGAGAGCCGTGTCTGTGATCCAAACCGGAGGGTGCCAGTCATAGGACAGCTCCAAGTTCAGTGGTTGTGCTGCTGCATCAGCCTTCACAAAAATCAAACATAATGGACATGAATTCTAAACAAATCATTCCATTTTGATTTGGTAGACAACAGATTAACTTATGAAGGACTAATCTAAATCATTTCCAAACAGTATAAGCAGAATTCCTCCAAGGCTTTGCTTGAGTTGTAACTGTATTTGTAATTCTAATACTAAACATGCCTTTCCTATCTGGAGATATGAGTGAGCAAGTCATTATTATGCAGGCCTTAGCAGAAAGTTTTGTAATTTAGAAGACAGTACCCAATTAAAAATTATTCAAGCTGCAAGAAACTGTTTGATTCTACTTAGAAGGAAGTGAAAAGATAGAGAGAAAAACAGACCAAACATACCAAAATTATCCCAGGCTTAAAAAAAAGAATTTATTTGTTCCTTTATGAGAGAAAAAAACTAATAGTAGTTATCTTAAGGTAATTATTTAAATTAACTTTAAAAAAATCAGTAGCTTAAAATAGAGTAATTATTGTAACTTATAAAAAAATTAAATATTCAACCTAAGTATAAATTACTACCAGCAATGCAGTGACTGTGTCCCCTATGCATTAGAACAGGTAAAAAACTAGTCAGTTTAAACAAGTTATAGAGTCACAGAATGGTTTGGGTTGGAAGAGACCTCAAAGATAGTCTTGTTCCATGCCCTGCCACAAGCATGGACACCTTCCACTATCCCAGGCTCCTCCAAGCCCTGTCCAAGCTGCCCTTGGACATTTCCAGGGACAGGGCAACATGTGGACAACATGTCCCAACCCCTCACCACCCTCAGAGTCAAGAATTCCTCCCTAATCTAATCTAACCTAACCCTGCTCTCCTTCAGTTTAAAGACTGCCCCCTTGTTCTATCCCTTGGGACAAGTCTGATATTCTGTACTGATATTTATTAAACACATTTCCCCCTTAACACCATCAACCTTGAGAACCCTTTTCATTGGGAAAATGAAAGCACCTTCACTTGCAATCCAGATTCTTCCCTACAAATCAGCAGATCCCTCACACTGGGAATGGTCTCAAACCAATTCCATTTTCCCTGTGTGTGCTGACAGAAAGATCCTTGGCTGATGGCAGTAACAATTATTTTAGCAGTTTATAACAAAGACCCTAAGTGGGAAATTAATTGAACATTGTGTAGAAAAAAAAATTGAAAATTATACCTCCTCCTGCTTTTTTGGTTTGGGTTTTTTCCTCCTCTTCCTCCTTCTCCTCTTGGGAGGAGAGGATTTCTCAGCTGACACCTCGTCCTCGGAGGTGCTGCAGTAGCGCAGCGCTTTCCTGCGCGAGGTGCGCACCGGCGGCTGCAGGTTGATCCCGGCGTCCGCGATCCAGTCGGAATATCTGCTCGAGGAGTCACTGTCCACACAGGCAGGGAAACACAAACACAACCCAGCTCTCACTGCCTCAGAACACTCAACTCCCTCAGGAAAACACCAGACAGCAAGTGTTGTTGAAAGCAACTTCAAAATCACTCTGCCCACTTGTAATCATTACTGCGCTCAAAGCTTAACGTGAATTCTTCGGAGAATCCAGTAATTCAAAGCACATTTCTTTAAACAACTAAAATCTGGTGAATTCTTCGGAGAATCCAGTAATTCAAAGCACATTTCTTTAAACAACTAAAATCTGGTGAATTCTAAAATCAGTGATTTTATTCAAGAAATATGTGCAATGGAGTTCTGGACTAATTAGGAGCCCTCCCTAAGGAACACACAAACCAAATGCTGCTTAAATTCTTTACACTTATCCAAATCTCAGCTACACATCCACTGAGTGGATCTCTGAGTACCATCATTCTCTCTGAATATTTTTTATTTCTAGTACTACAGAATTCTAAAAGAGTATCTAAAATAGCCACAAGGAAGTGATTAAAAACTTATCTATGACAGTTCTACATAAAACCAGAAACCTTTAAAAATTCAGATTTTTCAAAATTTTTTTTTAAGAGCAAGGAAAAAAAAAAAAACCAAAAAATTCCCCAAACAAAATTATGAAAAAAATTTCCCAAACAAAGTCTTCCATCCCTCCAAAACCAGACCAAAGCATACTATAGAAATATTCCAGACTTTCATCTCTTTGCCATCTGACAAGAAAAGCAAAGGGACTTGGAGTTACATTAAAAAATAGAAATGTCTTGGTGAAATGGAACAGTAAATAACAATACAAAGTGTCAGTGGAGCATATGAATTATACCTTATATGATTATTATTTATATTATTATTATTATCATATGATCACATCTGAAGCACAACAGAGCTTTCATACAACTCTTAATTTGTCAAAATTCAAGTAAAACTCATTATGGGATATGTTTCTTCACTTTACCTAGAACTATTACTGTTGCTTTTCTTGTCACTTCTCCACTCTTCCTCTTCATCAGATGAACCAGAACCCTCACTTTCTTCAGCTTCCTAAATTTAAAAACACAAACTCAAGCCAAACCCATGTTTTAAGGGTCTGAAACTTAGAAACATGTTACCCATATTATCAAATTTAAAGAAGTTTGGTGAAAAGTTGTTAAAATGGAAATAAAGGTAATCAGGCCACGTAAAGTGCATAATAACATCTGACAGGGAAGAATGCACATTACAAAAGGAACAGATCAAGGAAAGCAATCACATCTTCTCTCCACACACAACAAGGGCATGTTCTGTCAATGCTATGATTTTTTTTCATTAGTTATGCAAGTTGAGGGTTTTCCCTCCCTCCTTTTAGTATTAAATGATTGACCAAGTACTAATTAGAGTACAAGAGTACTAACTAGAGTACTAATTAGTGTATTTAAATGCAACACTCAACAGTAGAGATACACCAAAATACATTATGACTTTACTAATTTCCTGATTGCTGCTCATCAACTATTTACATTAATACAATGTTTTAAATGTGCTTTTCATAACTCAGTCAGTACAATGCATGGCTCATGTGTGAAGCTGTATTTTGTCAAGCAAAAAAATTAAAAATAGGAGAAAATCCCATGAGATTTCAATGGTAGCTTCAAGTGTTTGAATTAGTCCAGCTGATTGTCATTTTCAGAGTAACAAAGCTGAGAGTCCTGTCACTAAAACCTGCTCATACCTGTGCAGATGATGCACTGCAATATCAGAGTGCAATACTCACTGAACTTTACATTCAATTTAAGTGATTTGCTGTTTTTAGCCCCACTGAAATTCTTTATTAAGAGGCAAGCAGAGTCAATTTCCAGGGAATACCATTCCTTGTCTTACTTGCAAGACTTCCTAATCTCCTGAACCTGCTCCTTTTTGTTCACTGCGCTTCCTTAACAAAGCAACTGCTCCAGCAAGTCTGAGCTTCTCCGCTCCTTCCACTTCCCCTTTTCCCAGTTTAAAACTATTTTCTTGTGGGCAAGGCAAGACAAGGGCAGTCCTATCACCCATTTACAGTCTGATAACACATCAGACACAAACAAAAAGCTCCTGCTATCCACAAAGTCCTGTGCCACCCCAGGCAAGAAGTACAGACCCTGTGGAAGAATCACACTAGCAAGAACCTTCAAGATTTCCACAGAAAAACATTAAACCACATCTAAACTCCAAATGTCACCTGAAGCCAACCAACTGTCCATCAGATTTTTGATACGGGCTGTGGATTTGGTTTAGAAGTTTCTCAGCAAAACCAACTGAGCCATTTATAAACTGACAGGAAATATGCTTTTATTAAAGCAACACAACAGGTTTGAGAAGTACCAACAATTACGATGCTTACAGAAATACTTTCGCTGGAAAAAGAAGGGGTGGGGTTTTTTTGTTTGCTAGTTTAACAGAGAAAAGGCACATCTACATGAAATTTCATTTATTGAGCAACTCAAGTTCAAAATCCAAACTCAGAGGAGAACTCACCTGCTCTATCAAGCCAAAGCAGTTGTCCCTCTCCTCCTCAGAAGACTCCAGCTGCTCAATGTTATTCCGTGTTCTGTAGTTGGAATATTTCCGTCTGTGCAGTCGACGCTTGGATTGGATTAATGAAGATTCAGAGTCACTCTAATTTATAAAGAAGGGAAAGAACAGAAGTTAAGTAAAAATATTTATCTGGCAAATTTTTATGAGGTGGATAGAGTGGCTAAAAGCACTGCTGAATGCAAAAACTGAAACAGTGTGATGAAGTTAAAACTCCCTTTCACAAGAAATAACTTTCATGTAAGCCCAAAGTTTCAAATTTGCTGTTACAAATTTAAGATTTATTAGTCGTTCTATGAAATTGTTCTTTTTCTTTATAAACTACTGTGACAGCTTCATTCACATCACTTGATGTATTTAGAGACTCAAGATATAACTGCCTACAATGTGCAATTATAAAAGCAGAGAATGGTTTGGGTTGGAAGGGACCTTAAAGATCACCTTGTTTCAACTCCCAGCTCCCCTCAGTATAGGGGATCCTGCAGTAGAATTCTTCTGTCAAATTCTTTTGTACTCTAAGACACAGCAAATCAGGCAACAAGCTTATAAAAACAGCACAGTAACCAATGTTTCCTTCTTGCCAATCTCTCCCACAAAACAGGTGATAAAAAAAGCACTCGAAAGGAGGGAAGTCTGAAGAGGTTTCCACCCCCAAAAAACATTGTTATCTAAAGTAAAATGACAAGGAACAGCAACATAACCTGTGATTCCTTAAGTACAGGACCTTGAATGCTCTCAGTGCTTTAGCAGGACTTGCAATAACTGTGTAACTGCAGTCAAACCAGAAATGCCTGAAAGCCATCCTGCCATTAAAAATTACTCCCAAATACCTCACATAGAAGCAGGCAAGGCTGAAAGCAGAAAGAATCCCAGGTATCCATAAAAATGAATCAAGCCTTGTCCTGCAATAACTGGGAGCTGAATCATCAGGGTCCTTGGAAGACCATACCAGAAACCTCTGCTTTCATTTTCTACACCACCACTTGTCCTTGGGCACAGAATGCCCACTTTTCCAGAAGCTGCCACGTACCTTTTCCAGTGACTCAAATGACTTTTTATTTTCTGTTGCATAAAGATCTCTCTCTTCTTCCCCTTTTGCAATCCGATATTCTTCCTGTTTCCTACAAGAAAGTCATGAAAATCTAATTCCACACCTGTTTTGACAATGCTGGTCTCTTTAAGGGATCTCTGTCACACCCAATTCCATTCCATTCTTAATTTCAGATGTTACTGCTGCTCAATTAACCCTAAACCATCGATAATTTCCAGGTAAGAGTACAAAATATGGATGCTAAGAAAGTCTTCCTTCCAAACATCATAATATAATCTACGTTTTCAACCTCATTTTGAATTCACATTTTTCCATTTGCAATCACTCTACCTCCCAACACTGGGAATGCTTCTTAAAACCCTCAGAGACGTGGTAGCATCTATGGTTGTGGCTATAAACAGAGATGTTTAGCTACTAATTCTCCTTTTCAGAGATCAATACTGACAGTACTTTTGAAAGCAACTGGTTTAGCATTTCAAGGGATAATAACTCATCACCTCCAACAGTCCCTCAGAGAGCACAATCTCACCCAACTATTCCATGGAAATTAATTCAACCTGTATCTTTTATTTTGGACAAAGCAAGAATCTAGGTGACCTAGCTGGCCTGGAGATGACTTAAAATATTGAAATAGGGGAGAATCATTCAAGTGAACGACTTCCCTTTCTTCTCATTGAATGGACCTTACAATTACGAGTTTTTAGCACATCTGCCCACAATGTTGAACTATTCCAACAGCATCCATTCTATCTTTGGTCTAACAACACTTAATTTAGACAAACCAAGCTGCTGTGCTGTCCCCAGTGCTGCCAAAAGTCGGAGCTTTTATATTTTTCAGATTCTGTACTGCATTAGTGCATAACTCTGAACTCTATATAGAATGCTACTTAGTTCTCTTCACATTGTGGTCAGACTAAACAATCCTTCTGGGCCTGGAAACCAAAGGTCACAACAAATGCCTCAGGCCCTGAAAAGTATAAACAAAAGTGAACTCGGGGGAGAAGCAAACCAGAGGGATATGACTTCATTACCTGAAGCTGTAATTGGACAATTAACCTCTGATATGCAAATAGACCAAACTTTTATCTGCCCAAAAAACTTGTGACCATCATCCATAGTGGACGTAGCCTCTGCCAGGCTCTTGCACTGCCCAAGAGCAGCTGGGGGTTGAACAAAAGTATAAACAAAAGTGAAATGGGGGGAGAAGCAAACTAGGGGGATATGACTTCATTACCTGAAGCTGTAATTGGACAATTAACCTCTGATATGCAAACAGACCAAACTTGTATCTGCCCAAAAAACACGTGACCATCATCTATAGTGGACAACGTAGCCTCTGGCAGGCTCTTGCACTGCCTGGCTCTTGCACTCTGCCTAGCCCCTGCTCTAGGCAGCCCCTCCAGGCATCACCTGCAGGCTGCAGACAGACCTGAGCAAGCTGGGGGGGATCTCTGGCACCACAACCCTGCGCCTCCAGGCCTGCAGGTCCCTCTCGGTGGCCATCTGGCTGCGCGGGGCGTTCTGGTGCATCTGCCGCACGCCCTCCACCTGCCCGCTGCGCCGCAGCCCGATGTTGGGCGGGGACTGGATGTCCAAACTCGGCCTTCTGAAAGCTGAAACACACAAATCAAAATGTTTCTGCCATGCTGCAGGGAACTGGAAGATTCTTGCTAAAACATAAAAAGAATAATGGACGCATTTTTATCTCTAAGTATGTGACTTGGACCCTTCAGCGATGCCTTAATTTTTAGCTTTTCTGTGTTTCACATTCTGTGCTGCTTTAGTGTGTGGGTCTGAGCTTCATATCAGGGGATGGTGAGCTCTGTGCACAGAGCAGGGAGACAAAACAATTCCTGCTCCAGCTGGGCACCAAGGACAAATGATCCAAATCTCAGGCCAAGAGCACAACCAGCGTGGGCTGGAGAGAGAAAAACAAGCAGGATGGGAGTGCATGGGCTAAAGCTGGAATTGGCCAATGAACTGCAATCTGCACATGGAGCAGAGCTGATCACAGGGAGAGACCCCGGGAGCGCTCGTGCATTTTGGGACCATTTGGGTTGGGGGTGGGTGCAGCCCTGGCTGGGCTCTTGTGCTGCCCAAGGTGCATCCATGGAGGAGATCCTTGGAATAAATCCCTGCTTTATTCTTTAGCTCTGTCCAGCCTCTGTTTTAGGCCAGCCTTCATCAGGCATCAGTTCTGGAGGATTATGTGTCTTATAAAAAACACAGAGAGATTACACAAAGTACTTTAAAAATGGTTATTTCTGCTGCTGTTTTCACAGAATCAGAATCACAGAGTCATTTAGGCTGAAAAAGACCTCCAAGATGCAGCATTTGACCAATGACCACCTTGTCAACCAGACCAGAACACTGAGTGCCACATTCCAGTGGGTTTTCCAAACACTTCCCAGTGAAAGGAATTGTAGTGTGACAGAAAGGTTCTTCTGAACTATTTCAGACAGCTCTAAGGCCAGTGAGGCTCTAAAAAGCATTTTTCCTAGAGGTGAGCACATATAATAAATATATAATTATGTAAGAAAATATGTATTTTTTCATCTATATAATTACATAATTAAACTACAAAGACACAGATTAGGAAAGTGTCTTGCTTAAATCAGTAAAGAAGGGACAAGGGAAACCAGTTTGAGTAATGGCACAGTACTTACTTTGCAAAAAGTAAGGAATGCAAAAATAACTTACATTGGCACACATTTTCCATGTTATAAATGACTTCTTCCTTTTAAAGTGAAAGGCTTTGTAATTTAATCACAGGAGCAGCAGTGTTTTAGTGAATAAAAATAACCAGGTATCACAGTGTTAAAGGAATCTCAGTCCCCAAAATTACACTGAAGTTAAAACCTGTTCCAGTATTTCACACAGCACAATAAAAATTGAGACAGAACAATTACTGAAGAATTTATCAGCAGTTCTAACCTCTCCTGGGTGTTCCCTCCCCATTTTGGGGGCCACTTGGAGCAGATTCTTGATCAGCTCCAGTTCTCTGATCCTGTTCCAGCTGTAGCTGTCTGATCATCCCATCCAGAATGCTGGGCTCCAAGCCTGGCTCATCCTGGTCAACCGTCTGCTGGCCAATCACCTGCTCAACAACTTCTCCATCACCTTGCAAGTGTAAAACACATCAAATAAATGAAGTTGTTCCAATTATTTATTCCAAGTAAGACATTTATGGAATGTACAATCAAATGGTTTGTGAACCTCACTGCCCACAGAAAAGAACCGCAACATTAGAAAAACTGATTTTTTTTTTTGCTTGCTTAAATTGTATTCACTGTAAGACCTTCCAGCATCTTTAGTGAAAATAAATACAAACATCAAGTGAAAAAAAGGTATTTTTAAATTACTGATGTCCCCTTAGGAACCAGTGAATAACCTACTTCTGGATGTAGAGCTTTAATGACATTCTTACTTGTTGCTACATATCCAAGCTGAGGAATCAGATGTTCATCTGCACAATTCTCTCTTCCTGGCACCAATCTTTGATATTTTGTTGGATGAGGGTTTCCATCCACATCCACTAAGAAGGGAGGGGGCATGAGGTGAGGGGCCTGCTGGGTCTGCTCATCCAGCACGTAGTTGTTGGAGTCTCGGATCAGCGGCCGGTAGTCAGTGTGGAAGAACATCTGATCAGGAATCTAAAAGGAAATTTTATTTCTATGTTAGCAGTTTGGAAAAAAGAATATGCTGAAGAACAAAGAACAAGCACTAAAGTCCCTAAAATCTACTTAAAGGTAAAAGAAAGGGCAATTAGAAATAATATTTTTGTGTAACTTCAGTTAATCTGGATGGGTTTTGCAGTGCTGCAACTTTTGATCATGGTTTTGCAGGTAACAAAATTCTTTCAGAAAACAAAAAGCTGAGGTAACTTGATGTAAAAGTGTTGTTTTACAGTTAAAAATATTTATCCCTCATTCTGCATTTCCCCCCCACAATTATTAGAATCACAGGATATTCAGAGTTGGAAGGGACCCACAAGGGTCACCAAGTCCAACTCAGCAGTGAGTGGCCCCAAAGTTTCTTTGCAAGGAAATCTTTGGCTAAAGCTCAACACCAGCTCAAATTAAAGTTTTCCTAATCATGATTTCATTCTTAATCTATATCCACCTGAAGTTTTTTTTCTACAACTGAAAGTCTGCTCAGTCCACGAGGCTGAAGGAAAATGATTACATAACTATTAGATCACAGTCAGAATGTTTGCTTCCAGCAGTGATGGCAAAGATGAAGGGAACAAGTTTCAATTTCAGCTGAGAATGCAGAGCAAGGAAAAAATAATTCTTTAAAATTACTCACATGGAACTAGCAATGCAACCCAAAAAAAAAAATGGAGGGGAAGTGAAGAAAAGAAGAAATGTGTATTCATCAAAACAAAAAAGAAGCAGGCTGATAAAGTCAAAAATTTAGGATAGAATAAATCGTTGCATCAATAATTTACTTTTGCTTAATTTAATCAACTACAGTGAATTTGGGCATGAGTGAGGAAAGGCCTAAAGAACTGCAAGATAAACCAGCAGAAATTAGAAACAGAAGCATTTTTGAGGTTGAACAATGAAGGTGAATTAGCTGTCTCCACGATGAAAATGTCTTCCAGGAACATTCTTGGGAGCTACTCCCATGGGAATGTTAAGACATTGGTTTTTTTTTCTGCTGTGCCAGGATCATATAAGCAAGACAATTTACAGACATCAAGGAATCCATTATATTTAGATCCTCTAATCACACAAATTATTTTTTACATATGAACTATTAAAATAATTAATGTAATAATGTAATTTTAGTTATAAACTCCATACCAAGACCTGATAAAAAGCTGAACTTACCTTTTCATAAGGCCTGCTACAGCCAAAGCCAAATATCAGCAGATGTCCATGAGAATCTGTGCATGCAAAATGCTGCCCATCTGGTGAAAATTTACAGTCAAAAACAGCTCCATGTCCCTGGCCTTCAATCTGGATTGAAGGAAAAAAAATTCAAGATTATTTGACCATTTTTTCAGAGCAATCATAAGCATCCAAAATGAATTACTCTATCAAAAGCCATCATGCATTTCCCTAAATACCTCCATTAAGGCACAAATAATTTTGTTACTTCAGTATATTTCTTTTCCCCTTGAATTTAAATCCTGAACCAATATGAAAAGATGCACTAGAAGATATGAAAAGCTACTGTTCAGTGAATAAAATAAAGAAATAAACATGTTTTTTTCTGAGGCTTTTTAGCTATCAGCACAGTGCTTGAAATAAACTGGAGCTAATATAGAATGCTTTTGTTAAACAACTTTCTAGACAAACCCAGAGAATTTAAGAACTTAAAAATAAAAAAATGTTTTTGCTGTTGACTCACCAGGGAAAAAGGATGAAAAATTTATATGAACATTAGATCAGAACCTAAATCTCAGAGAAAATAACCTAATTTAAAGTATTAACAATGAGCTGTCAAATGGAGCCCTCAAGCACTGTGCCAATGGATATTAAGATTATAATTTTTAATCCTGTGGAAAATACAAGTATCTGCCCACAAATGTCTTGAAACAATGGCCTAAACCAGAACCTTTTAGATGGCACCTCCCCTCAGATGAGGAAAACAATTAATATGAATGAAGTGCACAATGATCTTCAGTAACAAAGAGTGGAAAATCCACAAGAATCAGGAAATTTTAAGGTAAAAAGCTCTAAGGAAATAAAATGAATTAATAAATCTTGCAGGTTAAGTTTTTCCTGTTTGGTTGGGGTTTTTTCCCCTAAAGGTGCAAGGGGTGTCAGTGCTGGTGGCAGTTCCTTAAGCTGGTAGTGGACACAGTGCTGTGTGCTGAGAACAAATGGTGTTTAAGGAGGCCCTTACCATGTTAAAATAATGCTTTGTTTTGGTGCCTTTGGTGATGTCCCAGATGAAGATGTTGCCATCGTGGCCAGCAGACAGCATTATCCTGCAATCAAAGGGATGGGTCTCCAAGACAAACACTTCATCTGCATGGCCCTGCAATGGAAAATTGCACATCTCAGGGAAACAAGGGAAATCCACATCAGCAGGATATTCACAACAGAGCCCGAAGCCTGTGCTGTCCTCTTTGGAAAATTAAACCCCAGGCAGCCACAAGGACTTGAACATTCCAAAGGTAAAAATTTTCTAGATTCAAGCAAGAGCTGTAGAAATACGAAGCTTCTGCCAAAGGATGGTGAATTATTCAATTGGTGAGTTACTGCAGAAGAATTCTATTTATTCCACATTTATTTGTTCTTTTATTGACAGGGCAAGTCCAAAGCTGGAGGAAGCAGCAAATTTTGGTTAAAAGAATTCCAAGGAACACCCCACTTGCTGTACCATCCATACAGAGCTTTCAGGACTAATCAGATGTCATCATAAATTCAGCATGCATGTGTCACTGCAATTCCAGGAAAATCTTCCAAAAGCAAGGAAAATCCCATACCACCAAGTCATGGAGCAACTGCCCTGTACTGGAATTCCAAACTTTGAGCAGGTGATTATTCACAGCCGTAACAACATAGTTGTCATTTTGGTTCCAAGCTATCATGGTTACTTTAGGCTTCATGAATTTGTCTTCTTCTGCACAAGTGTCACTATTTGAAAAAAGCCAAACAGGTCAGAGATGTATTTTGTATTTTAATTAGCCCATTTCTATAACAAAATACAGTAACCTGTTTTCCTGTGTTAATAATCAGACAACAGAAAGGAAGTGAAGAATTAAATTCAGGTTTAAATTTTTGTCCACAAAATCTTTCATTTAAAGCAAATCTGGATTTTTAAATTTTAAAGGACTGGATCATCTCTTTCCCATTTGAGATGCAAGACAAAAATGCTTTCCTTTTTCATGGAATCTTGGCTCCTCTACAATTAGAGTCCTAACATAAATCCTGCAAAATTTTGGACTTTTTACAGTCAGCTTTTCCAACTGATTCCTAAGCCAATCTCTACATTAGCTAAGCAGTTTTTAACTAGTCCCAACAGAAACACAGTAAAGATAACATTTTGTTTTAACCTCAGTCTATTTCCTTATTCTCTCCCAAAAACACATTTATAGGATTCTGTAACACTGCCCCTCAGTCTTTTTCCAGTCAATCCAAGGAGTAAGTTTTCCTTGAAACACCTTAACAAGGGATTACCTGTATTCCACTTCAAGCAGAGGTCTCTCTTACAAAGACTGTCAACTGCACAGCCACAGTCAAATCTCAAATATTAATAACTCCTCCTTTGTAAAATCAGGTTTTTTTCATGGTCTTTTCCATCACAGGAAAAGCTTGAAGTCACCCTCCAATCAAATGGTGTACCCAAGGTTTGGTTTTTCATTTAATCACCTCAAACCATTTAATAAAAATCTCATTTAATCACCTACAAATGAACACTGTTCAGTGTCTGTGGAAGCTTACTGAGCTTCTGTACTCTTGTAAATCACTCCCCCTTCAGGTTTACCCAACACCATGTAATATCCTGATTTTTAACTCTAATAACATTATTCAGACTGCCTGCCACCAGTATTGCATTAATTCACTTTTTTAAAAGCAGAAAATGGGAATAGTCAGCAAGATCAGTCCTTGAGGAAAGCCACTATTCCATGTCATAACCTCTCCTGCAAATAGGTCACCACCTACTTTATTTTTACTAATCTAAAAATATTTCTCCCATGACACACCAGGTGTCAGACTAAAACCCAGAGAGAGAAGGTAGATTCTTTCTGTTCATTTTTTTTCCCCTGAAAAGAGGCAAAAAAATTAACTTGGTAGAGTACATTAGAGAGCTTTCTGAACACTTAGGAACTTATGAAAGCACAGACTCAAACTCAGCAACCATTACATCACCAGAACACTCAATTCACCCCCTCCCAAGACCACAGAACATGACCAGAAGGCTGCTCTCACTCTCACATTTGAGTAATTGAGTTTTTCAATCTTTCTGAATTTCCACAAAGGAAACCACGAAATGAACACTTCACCTACCCCAGCAGTCGATCAGACATATCCAACAAAATGCTCCTCCACTCTGCTTGCTCGAAACGCCAGATCCGAGCTGTTCCATCTCTGCTGCCACTTATGAACCTGAACAAGTTGGAGAAATTCATTCATTTATCCTCCAAAAAATCTGCTTTAAAGTATGTTTAGAGTTAGACACCACCACAGCATAGATTTTGCAGTGGAAGACTGACAGAAGTGAAATCTTCATTTTGTGTTCAAGAGAATTCTTTCCATTAACTTTCTATCCAGAAAAGCAGGAAAGAGTTTTTCTGAACTGGGAAACTGAATAAAGTTGTCAAAATATGAAGAACAGAGAAGCAAGTTCCAAAGTTTAACTCAATTCACAAATTCATCCTGAACTCTTCCTCAGTACAGCATTTTAATATATTTTAAGGAATTGCAGAGTTTCAGACACTGAAGTAGAGGCAAGAACAAATCAGATGAAAAGGTTATAATTTATTTTTTACTATTTTCACTGCATTTTTCCTATTTGCCATACAATACTCAGTGAAATTGAAAGGAAAGGAGGAGGAAAAGGAGATTTATGAGGCCACCAACACACTGGGTACATGAAAAAGTGATAAAATTTCTCCAGGTAAATAAATAAAACCCCAGCCAGACAAGAAGCATCACCTAACACAGATCAACAGAAAGCTGGAAGAGCTGAAGCTTAATTATGCTCCTGCATCAGTACAAAATTTCCCTTCTGAGCTCTAAATAAGGAGATTTTTCTTTACTGGGAACATCCAGTAATAGATTCTAAACTCCAAAATTATGTATTTTTTGGCCATATTTCAGCATTTTTCAACATACCTGTCCCCACCATTAGAAAACTGAATGCTGTCAACTTTGTCCTGTAAGAAAAAGCAGTTTGTTAGAAAATTTATTTTTTAAACAGGAAATACATTTTTTGATAATTCTGAGTTTAGTAAGATCTGAAATAATGAAAAAATAAAGTGTTGTGTTTTTAAGAGTTTTAACTGCACAGCAAATCAAGTCCAAACACTTCCCAGAATTCACTAACAATTAATGAATCTAAAATGCATCTTTTAAAACCTGCCTGAATTAAACATGAAGGATTAACAGATTAAATAACCTGGTTGACAACTGAATCATATTTAAATATATTTCCAATACCATAAGTCAACTACAATGGTGACAAGTTTGTTGTTCCTACTCCTACTTACACTTTCCTTAAAAAAATGAACAATTATTCATTTTTATCACAATAAAAGCTGCAGAAAACAGATGCCACACTTTGTTTTAGAGTGGAAAAGTCTCCTCCCTACATAAATAAGTAAGTACTGATCAAGCCTTACCAATGCAACAAAAATAAAGTCAGATTTTGTAGCAGAGGAAACATTAATGAAAACAAAATTAATTAAGGGCATTGCAAAAAACCCACTCATAAAATCATCTTGTGACTTCAATGCTGCTTCAAATGAACTAATTAACTAATTACTTACAGCATGACTTTCCAATTCAGCTATTTTCTCAGGTGTTTCAGAGCCAAAAAAATACATCCTGATGACGTGGTCAGTGCTGCCAGTTGCTAAAAACATCCCACCTGTAAAAATCAAGCAATAATTAACCTGCTGTGGAAGAAATTAAAACAGGTCACCAGCATTTCTCAGAGGCCTGGCTTAAATAAAAAAACCCCACAACTATTTGGAGAATAGTACATTTTTTATGCTCTTCCACTGACACACATATGTGGAAGGAAATCCCTTTCTTGCCCCAGAAAGTGTTCTCAGCCACATTAAAAATAAATTAGTGTTACAGAGATTTTAAAATAGATCTTGAGGGCAATAGTGGAACTTTTAACATTAAACTGCACAGGGAAGCCTTCAATGGTGGGGAACATGGCTCTGGATAATCAGAATTATGTAGATGACTCTCATTGTAGTCTGTGCCTCATCTGTGCTAGTGAACTGCATGAAAATTAGGCTGAAATGTGAGTAAACCAGTCAAGTGAAGTACCCCAGTGTAAGCACACCAGTATGTAGCTGAGGTGGTAGAAATTCCAACATCTGCCTCTAAGTGCTGTCAAAAAAACCCCAAAAACCCAAACAAGCAATATGTCAAAAACACCCTCTCAACACAAGCAAGGGGTCTGTCCTGACAATGACTACAAGCTGCACTTTACACTTTGACTTGCTTTTTATTTCTGAATTTCACATGAACTGAGTGAAAGGAAACTACAAGGCAGGAGTGAAGCACATTAAAGACCCACTTCTGGATCCTTAAGAGAGGAAGATCTTTATGAGCATCCCTGGCACTGGGTCAGGAGCTCCTGCTGGCAGGACCCACCTCCACTGCTGGTGACTGTGGGATGTCAGAGAACCCAATTTACCAACCCTTGACACTGCATGAGGGAATTAAACAAAAATAAAAACTCCACTAAAGATGGATAGAGGCAAACAGACATTAGGTGGCTTTTAGCTCTGTGAAATCACCAATGTCTTCAACAGTCTTTCACTGTTAGCTAAGGGAAGTCCCACGATTTAATTATGTCACAGCTAACAGTGCACATCTGTGTAATTATTTACTCACACCTGCAGGTTCTCTCCATTTTAAAGCTGTCACAATCAAGTCTTACAAGAGAGGAAAGAACAAATCACAAGGCTGAACTCCACCTGACTTACCCACACTGAAGGAAGAACAAAGCATCTGAACCCCTGGCCTGGGCTTCTCTGTGAACTTCACTGGCTTGGTGCTTAAAAAGAAAAGACGTTTGAAATAGGCCACACCACCCTAAATTTGGCTTTCAGCAATGTTTCAAAGCATAAAGGGATGTTTTTTCAAACATGGATCATTTTATACCAACTACCATGATGAGCCACAACACCAGACACACACTGAGCATCCTAGAGTTCTTTTTGGTAGTAATTAATCTTTTGGGTACAAACAAAGAGTACTCACATATTGAACATTTCAAACTATCCTGAACATATACATTCTGCATGCAAGTTCTGTAAGAAACATCCTAAAACCACAGGACTGTTGGAAAACCAACACCACCACCAAGTTTTATTATATTTTCCAACATATTTGCATTTCCAGCTCATCCTGCTGTCCTACTTTTGTACATAAGTGAAGAAAGAAATTCATGTATTTCCCAACTAATCTCCCAAGCCAGTGGAAGAACATTAATTTGTAAAGGGTATAGTTGGTGATGGTGCTTTAAAATAACTATTGAATACATGATTTGCACATTAGTTTTATAACCACAAAAACCCAGTGGAGTAAAAACCACTTGACTTATTTTACTCAAGCCCAGAATGGCATAAAGGTTAACCAGCAAACCATTCACATACTTGAATTTCATGGAATCTGTATCCCACTGCCAAAAGCAAACAGTTCCATCTGCCCCAGTGGAGACCATGTATCGCAGGGAGCCTTTCACCATGGGACTGAACTGCACAGAGGGAGGCAAAAATCACACACACAGAAACACAGATTTAAGAATTGGTCATGAACTTCTCAGAAAAGTTAATGCAAAAGCTTGATTTATTTTGGATTTTTCACCTCAAACTGCTGGAGCAGTTGTTGGTAACTCATTTTTAGTGTTCACAAAGAATACCTCCCCTACTTTAAAGTAAGTTTGTGATCTGTGTTTCAATTACTGTGTTAAAAAAACCCAATTCCTTCAGTGGTTTGGGCTGGATGTTTTCACTGACCACAATCATTCACTGAAAATCCTGTCAATGAATAAAATAATCAGCACAGCAGACTGAAAAAAGGGAAGTTTGAATAGACAGGTGTAGTTTAAAAATAATTAAGCAGAGCATGAGATCTGAGATAGTTTGAATGTGTAACTTAGCATCATACGTAATTTTATAGGAATTTTATGGGAATTCCTCAGAAATATCCTTTAAGACATGGATTTGTTGCTGTGCAGAGCTACCCTTCAAAAAACTTTACAGACACAACTTGTTTAAACTGTTCATCAATTACTAGCATTGGAAAGTACAATAGTACATAGTACAATTATGATATTATTAAGAAATCTTAAATTAAAAAATCCACACACTGCAATAAAAGAAGCACCACAAGAATTTAGACATTAAAAAACCAAACTAAAAAATGCAATGAATGCCACAGAAAGTGCAGGTATGAAGATTACTCTCTGAGGCATTTTTGAGAAAAATTCAAAATTGTTTGCACTGAGCTCCACAAGCCACTCTTCACCCTTCAAGACAAGCTGTTGGTCTCACTGGAAAACACCCCAAACCTTGATAATGAGCTACTAATTTCTGTCTTAATTAAGGCATTAAAGGCCAAAACCAGACTGAATCCAAAGGACCACCAAGAGCACATCATGTATCAAACCACCTTCAAATTTAAATACACATGTTACACCTTTGTCCTGCTGAAGTGACTCCTATTTTTGAGATTAAAACAAATACCCACATCCCAAAAGTTGTAGGAATAATATACTGGATCAGAACACATTCACACAAAATAGCAAATCATGTCTCCAGTAAGAGACAACAGGAGGACAGGATATTTCTCAGAAATTCCCTTTTGTTCCAACAACTCAAGCATTATACAGTGATCTTTAAGTGAAAAAGAATTCCTGTCATTATCTTCAGTTAAATACTTCGGAATTCCAGAGAGACAATGAATTTACTTGTTTTTAAGCAGGTTTATCCTGTGATTTGACTTAGTTTTGACATGAATATTTACACATTCAGATTTCACTACTCCCATAGGCAGCCACAGAGAAATAATTTCAGTTTTTAATATGCAGAAACACTTCAAAAGCCCCATACCTGCAATGAGGTAATGGACCCTGTGTGCCCATGGAGGACAGCAACTGGTGCACAAGTCCTGAGACACCACACTCGGATCATCTTGTCACAGCTCCCAGCTGCAATCATGGTGTTCTCGTAGTTCACAGCCATGTCAGAGATCTCTGCTGAATGTCCTCGTAAGGTGGCAAATAATCTGCCATTGTGGGTGGACCAGATCTTCACCAGACAGTCATCTGAGCCCTAAAGAGAAATATTCATTAAGGACAACTTCTGACATGCTTCTGACCTTTAATTACAGCAAATTGTTCCACTTAAGCACAGTAAGGGAGCTGCATTTTACCAGCATTGATATTTATCTCCAGAAGTTTTAGCACAACACCCATTTCCAAGCTCTTCTCCTTGCATCATCTAAAAGTATATTCAGAGTTGGATGTATTTTCATCAACTTACAGTAAATATTCTGTGTCCAGTCCTGTCAAATGCAACACAATACACAGAAGAGAGATGGCCAAGGATCCTCCTGTGCATCTTGACATGCTGGTACATACTTCCTGGGAATGAGGTGCTGAACTTGGCATATCCAGTTAATTGCTTTGCTCGATGCACCTCCACTGGAACACAGAGGAATCACATCATGTTTCAAACATGTCTGTTCTAAAACTTGGGTTTATTCAATTGCCATTAATATTAAAAAGAAACTAGAAATTACTTTCAGATTTCATAAAGTCAGGTTTTGTGGTATCTTCAATTTTTTCTGTGTGTAAAACCAGTATTTTAGATGTGCTCAGAAGCAGTGGGGAGAGGTGAGAGGAGCTTACCAAGGTTTGGTGGGGTTCCATAGTTCACAGGCATTTCAGGGGGTCTGCCCCGATGCAGAGCAGCAAATGCAGAGCCCTTCCAAACAGTGTTCCTGCAATCTGCAAAAACAGTTGAAGTTCATCATAAATACTTTCTAAAAATGCCAAGAGAGCTGCAGTTCCAACACACAGCAAAGAGCCCATCTAGACTGGTCTCAAACATGGGACTGAACCCACCAAAAAGCCAGGCACCAACTGCCCCAAAACTTCTCACAAACAATGAAGAGTTAAAGAGAAAAATCCATTTAATAGTAACAGAAGGAGAAAAAACCAACACAACCAACCACCAAACTTTGAAATTACTCCTAAATGATGGTACCCCTGCAGTTCACATGACACAAAACTAAAATTCCAACTGATTTTCAACATTTTCCTGAATATTTATACAGGAATGTAATGAGTAGTTAGTCATATGAAGTTATTTAATGAGATGATCTCAAGAACCTTTCAGTAACTAAAGGGGATTTACAAGAAAGCTGGAGAGGAACTTTTCACAAAGGCTTGGCGTGAAAGGACAAGGCAGGAATTGCCTCAAGCTGAAGGAGGACAGGTTTAGATGGGATGTTAGGAACAAATTTTTCCCTGTGAGGGTGGGGAAGGCACAGGGTGCCCAGAGCAGCTGGGGCTGCCCCTGGATCCCTGGCAGTGCCCAAGGCCAGGTTGGACACTGGGGCTTGGAGCAGCCTGGCACAGTGGAAGGTGTCCCTGCCATGGCAGGGGTGGCACTGGGTGGGCTTTAAGGTCCCTTCCAACCCAAACCATTCTGGGATTCCAGGGGGTCAGTTCCAAAGTGTCAGTTCTGCCTTGTTCAGACTATTCCCCAAATCCCAACTCTGTACACATGCCAATGAATCACCCCCATTTCAAACAAAGAACAGATCCTACCTTTTGCTGTCCGTAGCAAGGACTGTCTCCCTGCCCCAAGTAAGGAATTCACTCTGGAAATGCTGGGTGGGATCTCCTTATCCAGGATAGGGCCAATACGTTTGCAAATTTGTAATAAATGATCTGGAGCCACATGTTTGTTGGACAGCACCTGACAGAAATTCAAGGTTTAAAAATTAGGTTGGTACACCCAGAACAGATGACTCTAAAAGCATCAATAGGCACAGGTATATTTGTTTTTCTTAAAGTTCAACTTACAGAGATAAATCAATTCTGTTAAACTCTGATCTAGTAAATTCAGTGTGTACTCTGCAAGCTAGGGAGAGCTGCAGTAAAAATAACTGGAGTAAAGTTACTCCTGCACATCAGTATTTTATTACTGCAAGTTTGCAGGAATCACCCCTGTGGCACCCACTTGTGAGGCACCCTACACTGAGTGTCTTTGCACACTTCACCCTATGATTTGTACTAAAAATAACAAACAAAATACAAACCCTCAGAACTCAAGATCATGCAGAATGTGGATGCAACCAAGCACAAGAATTTATGCAGCAACTACTTGCACTTGTTCAGTGAACTGCAAACCAGCAGGTTTGAGTACAGTCTCTCTGGAAACAGTTTCCTTGAAGAACCAGTACCACATAACCTAAGTCTGCCCTACTTCCTTAAACCAGGATCAAACCATTCATCCCTCCATTCAGGAATGATCCCATACTATCTGCATCAAGCAACCTAAAAAAAAATACACCCCCACACACACTCAGATGTCTCAGGCAAGAACAGATGTGTGCGGGTTTTGATTATTTTCCCCCCCTTTTCTTTCTGGGAGTCCAATTTAAAAAATCCTTTTTCTTATCAAGACAACCACAATAATGCAGAAGTTAAAGACACAAAGTAAGAGTTTAAACAGCCTTGAGTAGAGCAAACCATCAGAACCATAAATTGAAGCTGTTGGGGAGGTCTGAAGCAGCTGGGATCAACAGCCCCACGCTTCCTCCAGTGTGACCTGGCCATGAACAACCCAGTCAGCCCCAGCAGCCACGCTGCTCCTGCAGCAGCCACAGAATTCCCAGCCAATCCTTTCAGGAGAGGCTCAGGGCCACACCAGCTCAGGTATGTGGCCTCCTGCCCAAGTGGCTGAGAACACAGGCTGAACGAGCTGGTGCTGCTGATGCTGCTCCCTTGAGCTGCTGAGCTGGGATGAGCCAAGTGTCCCAACAGGGCAGATCTGCTCACACAACAGGGGGAATAAAAATAAAAATAAAAAAACCACACGCTGCCAGAAAGTTGCCCAAATGCACCCTGAGCATTCAGAAGGTACAATTTAAGTCACAGCCTTGCACTTGTTTTTAATAATAAAATCCAGGTACAAAGCTCGTGGGGCACAGGTTGTATTCCTGGCAGGGTGGGAGGAGATAACATCAGTAAAATAGCTCCCATTACCCCACAGGCAAATCTGTCCAAGCAAATGAGCCCATGAGATGCTTAAGGTAGATTATGAGAAGCATATCTGGTAGCCCAAAGACTACAAAATGCAGTTTGACAGAATTTCTTCATCAATTTTGACTCTTGAATTGGTGTAGAGCAGTAGCAGCCACAACATCCAGGACAGAAAGGTCAGCCTGCCTTCTGCCAAACACTAAAACCCTTTTTGTTTGCATGCCATCAGCAATAAGTATATTTTCTAATATATCTTCTAAATGCAACCCTTGCAGACAAAATCTTGCAATTGCTTTCTTTTTGAAGTAGTTTCACTGAGATTTTGGAAGGAACAGTTATTCTGAAGATTTGCAATTCCATGCTGAGCAAAGTGGAATAGAAATAATTACACCACATGACTGCATTTGCCTGTGGTCTCTGCAAATTCAGAGTGAGACCAGTGGGACAAGAGGTTCCCAGAGCCCCTCAAAAACCAGAAACTAAAACCCTGAGAAGATTAATTTAGATTTTCTGAAACACTACTGCCCTGTGCAGAGATTTCCTTTAAATTGTGCAGGAATAAAGAAGTAGAAGCAGCACGTGTTAAAGAATTAGTTTGACAATTGTATATGCAGAATAATCACAGTTAAAAAGCAGCCCTGAAATCAGAAAAACAGACACATGGGATCTCCCAACACCCTGCTTTTTGCCAGAAGAAATGGGGTAAGAAATCAACAATGAAGCAAGAAAAAAAACCTCCCAACAGTTCTCTCTAAGCTTAATCCTACTTTCATCTTGCCTAAATTCAAGTCAGAGCTTGAAAATATTCCTGTTTAGCAAGGGCAGGCTCCTTAGTGACTTAAAAAAACTCATCTAAAACCTTCCTTGCTCAACTGACCACAGCAACAAATAGAGGAAATGGAATCACACTTATCATCACAAGCAATACTTAAATAACTAAGAAAGTGTTTTAAACAACACTTCATTCCTCCTCTATGCAAATATGATCCTGAGGTCTGTAAGTGCTTCACAAGAGGGAGTTCACTGCAACAATCAGTCAATTAACCCAGAATGCCTGAACCTTAGGTGGGAAAAAGCAAGGATAAACAACTCTCTAAAGGAAAGACTATCAAATACAATAAAGCAGGATAAAAACCACACAGGGCAGGGCAGGCACCACCAGGCCATCACCTCCTGGCATTCAAACTCTTTGCCACTTAAGAAGCAGCAAAATTAAGCCCCAAAACACAGCTCTGCCTTCTGTAAAAACAATTCGGAACACACCACACCAGCCGTGGAAGGGCAGAAAGTAAATTCTGTGGAGAGATCACCTCCATCTCTGCAGCACTTTAGAAACAAAGCCATGACCAGCGAGGAGCCGGCGATGTGAGCACATTCACAGTCACCACAAGTGCCAACCCTCGGTTTCTGAGCAGCGATTTCATTTCCTAATCTGTTGGAGGGGGCTGAAAGAAACCAACCAGAAAATAAATACCGACAAATCACAACGTGTCTCACAACCTGGTCCCTGAAACTCCGAAATGAAACCTCGCTGTAGATTGGCTCCTGCCTGCATGTAGGCAGTGGCATGTACCACTGCACAACGCCAAGCTCCACCTCTGCTATGTAAACAATATCCTCAATTTAAACCACCGCTTGTGTTTTTGTTAGTCTGATGTAAAGAAATTAAAGGCCTTTTCTAAAGTAACTCCAGTGTTCAGAGCCAGGATGGTACAGGAAGATGAAGATTTGGGCCTACTCTTAAAGGTAGAGGGTCTAACATCAATGTCATCACCGTAAATAAAAGGGTTTTTTTTAAGAGAAAAGTCTTACCAATTCTTCATAACTTCTATAATGCTCATTTCCTTGCCAATCCAACCTTTTGGGAAGCAACTAAATAAAGGAAAAACAAACGGAAAAACCGTGAGCGGTTAAAGGGGAAAGGAGGGATTACAGACCACATCCAAAACAATGTGTGTTGAGGGGGGGGAAAAGTTGAGACAGCGGCAGAAACTTGAATGACTCGCAAAGGAAACTTTTGACTACAGCAAGATTTCATCAGAGCCCACACAGACCTGGTGCTGCTCCAGCTCCTGCACCAACACCTGGAGAGGGAAGGGGAAAAACACAGAGTCAGGGACAAGCCACGATCTGGCTCCCCTAGAGCGGGGGCCGAGGCTGCTCCCACCTCCCCCCGACCCTCAGCGGGCAGCGCGGGGTGCCCGCGCCCCGGTGAGCCCCGGACTCACCTTCAGCGCTCTCCTGCAGGGCCCGGTGCTCAGGAACCGGGCGATGAGGAAGTAAAGCTCTGTAAGAGACACGGCAAGAGACACGGGGGATGAGCCGGGGGGCGGCCGTGACCCATCCTGAGGGGGGGGCAGGAAGATGGCGGCACCGGCGGCACCTCCTCAGCCCGGCCCGCGGTGTTACCTGATTCAATGAGCGGCAGCGACGCGCCGGAGCTGGAAGAGGCCGCAGGCTCGGCCATGGCGGGCTGAGGGCGGCGGGCCCGGCTCGGCACGGCGCTGTCAGCGCCTCCCCTCCTCCCTCCCTCCCCTCACGGCCGCCCCCCCGCTCCCCTCAGCGCTCCCTCCCTCCCTCTCCCCCCTCAGCGCAGCCTCGGCGGCGCCGCCGCCATCGCCGCCGCACCACCTGCCACGGAGCCGCCGTCGACACCTCCGCCGGGAGCGCCCGCGGGGGGGCGGCGGAAAATAGTTCCCGCAATACCGGGCGCTCCGGGCGCGCCGAGGGAGCAGCGATGAAGACTTGTGGCCGCGGGGAATATACACGAAGGGAAGCGGGGTGGGTGGCGGGGGGGATGGCGGGGAAGGCGCCGGGTGAGGAGAAGGGGAGGAAGAGGCGCGGAAGGATCGCGCAAGGAAGGCGGCGGTGACGCGCACCGGAGGCGGGGCTGAGCGCGGCGAGGCGGCAGCGCTGAGGGGTGGCGGGGGAGAGGCGGCGGCGGCGGCGGCCGCGGGGCTGCTGCGGTCGGTCCCGGGAACAGCGGTGTTGCCACCGCTGCCTCGGCCTTCCTAGCCCGGGACAGCCCTCCCGGGACCCGCGGCGAGGCACCGAGAGCCGGTTCCATGGGGCGATGCGGTGACGGAGCGGACGCTGTGTGTCGCCAGGCCAGGGCCTTTGCCGTGTCCGGCTCTGGGCCCCGCACTGCGAGGAGGATATCGAGGGGTTGCAGCTTATGCACAGAAGGGATCGGAGCTGGGAAGGGGCTGAGCCTGGAGCAAAGGAGGCTCAGGGGGGACCTTGTGGCTCTGCACAACTCCCTGCCAGGAGGGGACAGCCGGGGGGGTCGGGCTCTGCTGCCAGGGAACAGGGACAGGAGCAGAGGGAACGGCCCCAGGCTGGGCCAGGGCAGGCTCAGGTGGGACATGGGGAGAATTTTTTCGCTGAAAATGTGATTAAACATTGGAATGTGCTGCCCAGGGAGGTGTTGAAGTCCCCGTTCCTGGAGGAGTTCAAGGAAGGACTGGACGTGGCTCTGGTCGTTGACAAGGTGTTGATCAAAGGTTGGACTCGATGAGCTCAGAGGTGTTTCCCAAGCTAAGTGATTTTGTGATAATGCGATTCAAAGTGCGCTGCGTGGTGCCCAGTGTGTGCCGTGGCTGCAGAGATTTGGGACCATCAAGGCTGTGTCCCTGTCGGGGCTTAGGGCTGGCCCAGCGTCCTGCTGTGACAGCAGAGCTCCATGGGGGATGCCAGGGGCCACCTTGGCTACCCCGAACACCAGCCTGGGGAGAAGCATTTCCCACACCACTCCAGCAGCACTGCTTCCCTTCATCACTGAGCAAAAAAAACCAGCTCTGCCCCCATTCCTGTGCCACCTCAAGCCTCTCTCCTGGAGACAGGATTTTGGGAGCCAGAACATGGACGTGTTGGAGTGAGTCCAGAGGAGGCTCCAGGATGAGCAGAGGGCTGGAGCAGCTCTGCTGGCAGGAAAGGCTGGCACAGCTGGCATTGTTCACCTGCACAGGAGAAGCTTTGGGCTGAGCTCAGGGTGGCCTTGCAGGGCCTGAAGGAGCCCCAGGAAAGCTGGAGAGAGACAATTTCCAGTTATTTGGGGGGATTCACCTGCAAGTTTATTACTTATTTAACTGGTGGGTTGAGCNAGGTGTCCCTGCCATGGCAGGGGGGCACTGGAGGGTCTTCAAGGTCCTTTTTAACCCAAACCATTCTTCATCTTTTTTCTTTACCACAGTTGTTTCCCAGCCATGCCCAGCCACTGCTGATAAAAACAGCAATGGCTGTACTTGTGTTACATTTTAAATCCAAGGTCTTTGCCTATTTCATTCCCTACCTCTGGTACCTTAAAATGCATTTTTAGAACCTTGAAGTAAATTACTCTCATGTCTCATTCCCTTAACCCAAACAACTACTAGCAGTATACAAAGCCCACAGACCATCCTCCAAGAAACAAGTTTTGTTCTCCTGCTGTTATATTTTGGATGAGATTGTGCTCCACTGGATGCAAATCTGCATCAGCTCTCACTCCAGTCCTTAGCTTAAGAGTAAATCTGGTATCACACAGGACAGAGTAATATCAAGAAGTTACCATAAATTAAGCAGTGAGTAATAGATGTGAGGGAGATGCTGAAAGTGCACAGGATCACAGCACCAGGGACCCAAAACACATGAAAAATAGACATTCTGTAAAAGCAGGGATGAATGGTTATTTTGGGGGATTCACCTGCACGTTTATTACTTACTTAACTGGTGGGTTGAGTTTGCCAAAACCAGAGAGTAAATAATATCATGGAGCTAGATCTTGTTACTATTAAATTAAACCAACAAATATGGTACCTGGAGGGGGATGGTGGGGGAAGTGAGTTAGAAAAGTGGCATCAATTTCCAGTTTTGAAATATCCAAGAATTTGAAGCCAAAGCCAGGTGTGCTCTGTGAGGAACACACCTGTGATGAAATGGAACAGGAGCAGGTCGTGGTCTAAGGTTGGGAGACTTCCTATAAAAAAATGTAAAGATTGCTAAAGTATTGAAGAGGTAAAAATGGTAAAATTCTTCCTGAAATGAAAGTACTGATTAAGAAAGCCAGTTAGAGGTGAAACTAAAGTGGCTTTTTTTTTAGAAATAACTGCAACAATTTGAAAAAGGCACTAAAAATGTACAGGAAGCAGGTACTGGGCTTGCAGGTGTTACTTAGGAGCATAAACAAGTTCTGGGGTAAGAGGAGAAAAAAAAACCAACAAAGAACAAACGTTACTGTTTGAGCTTGGCTCCTCCCAGGACAAGGTGACAGTTGTCTGGCTGGCATCTGAGACTTACTAATTATTGACTTTTTTAAAAGCAAACAGCAGCAGCACAAAGCTCTCAAACTGCAAGTTTAGATTAGCAGTGCAATTCTCCACTCCCTGAACTGCCACCCATCTCTTTAAAAGTGCAATTTTAACACTCTGAAGGACACAGTTAAAAACCCAAACCACAGCACTCAGATTGTGAGTTCACAGTCAATGCAGGAGCTATGGAAACATCCTTTCATAATCAAGATTTATTTGGCTTTTGTTTGGTGATCACAAACACTATCAACAATTTTACAATTGTTTTTATTCACAGAGCTTTTTTTTAATCTAAAAACTAATTCTGTTTTCTTTTTCCTAGCACTATTTCAAATATTTTTCACTCAATCTTTGTAGACAAGCTGTCCTTGAAAACTAGATGTGAAGTTCCAGTATCTCAAATATTGACATAACAAGTTCCATCTGCCAAGCAGAAACCTTTACTTAAGACAGTATTTAAAGATATAAAATACAAGTTTCCAATCTTTTGCATTACAGCTACAAAGTTGTTGGAAAAAAAATAAAGCTGCAACTACCAAAAATAACTTTGTCACTGATGTACATCACTCAGCAAGAAATCCACCACTAGGGAGCAGTTTTATTAGATAAGCAATTCTACTGATGGTACAACCATAGAGAAAGATAAATAACTAAAATGTTAAGACATTTTGAACACATCGTTATGAATTCCAAAGTCTGACCTGTGTTATGCTTCATTTTATAGGATAGAAAACTGTCCCTTGGAGCCTGTGGAAAGTGAGGCCTAATCAAGGCCTCAATGCCCTCTCCTTAATTAACACGCTGTTAATTTCTGGTTTCATAGAAAACAGACAACCAGTACATGATTTTACCACTTAAAAAAAGCATTTACACTTATCTAAATATGTAAAAAAATGGGTTGAGTCAGGATTCTCTCCTTTTTAAAAACGTGTTTTCTAGAACTACTAAAAAACTTGCATTTACAAAATAGTTGATAAAAATATTCCTCTGAATTGTACAAGAAGATTTAAGGACCACCAGTTACAGATGTGGGAGCAGGTGTCACTCAGACTTCACTTCTTTCTCTGCAGCTGCATCAGGTGCTGGGGTCTGGAAAGGGAAAAAAAACCACAACACTTCAGTGCAGGAAGTTTTTAATGGCTCTGATTCGTTTGGAGGGGTTTTAATGCACATTAAACCCTGCACAGAATAACCCTGACTTGTTCCTGCAGATTTCTCTTGGATCATGACCTGCTAAACCAAGCTGGCACAAAAAGGCTCCTCAGATCCACCAGGATGGATTTCAGGATGTTGATTTGTTACTAAACACACACTGCAAAGCATTTTAATTTTAATTGGATTACTGCCTTTATGACAGAAAAGACTTCAGCTTTTACACAGCTACAATTACATATGAGGTGTTTAGAAAATCCATGAGGTAACACTTCATGCCTTTACATTTCAGTGCCACACTTAAAATATTCTTCAAATCTTAAGCCTGTTTTAATTCTTAGCAAACAATAACATCCAACAGGACAGACTCTGCCTCTTCTAGACTTTGGTATAAAATTACACCTGGAATTTTGGGTGGTGTCACCAAGTCATCATCCATTCCTTGTAAATTCACATAATGTCTGCACCAGTGAACTAAAGGGACTCCAGGTGGGAATGCTGCCAAATTTGGTTCCACTGCTGAAATATCACAAGCACAAATTAAAAGACTGCAATAATGCCAAAAATTGAGTCAGCTGAAGAACAGCTTTTTCACACTGCAAGCTGGCAAATGACAAACTGTTACCCCAGAGTAAATCCTCCTGCTCACTGAAGTACCTTCCTGTACCTTCCCTGCCCAAAAACCCCATCATCTACCTAAAACCAAAATATTCCACTGAACTCCTGAAAATGTTTCTGTCACAGAAACCTGACACCACCTCCAGCCCCATTATTACCACACTTTGTTTCATCCCTGCAGATTTTGGCCTAATTTGTATCTGACTATGTCTGCATTCCAGCAGTGTAATACAGACTGGAGGATGCTCTAAGTGACCTGATCAATGACTCCAAAAAGTTCAGCCACTCTGGCACACTCACTCCTCCAGCAACAACAACTCATTAATTGTTGTACTTTGTCCCTGCACCTACCTGTCCCTTCTCCCAGCAGGGTCTGTCAATGTCACCTCAACTTTGCCCAGACCAACTCTGGGTTTTCACTCAAGATTCTTTCCAGACCCAAGAAAAAGTACTTCATTTCTCAAGAAACTTTTGTAGGGAAAAAACCCAAACTTCTCAGTAACAGCAAAATGCAAACCCAGCCCTCCAAACTTCACCTCCTCAGTTTTAGCTTCCCCATTTTCTGCAGGCAGGTTGTCCTTTGTCTGCTCTTGGTTTGTCTCTTCTGTCTGTTTTCCTTTAGGCCCCTTCTTCCCCTTTGATGGAGCTTTCTTGTCCTCAGATTTATCCTACAATGAAATATATTTCCAGTAAGTCAATTGTTATGACCTTCCAGGTAAACCTTGAAAATAATAAAAAGCACAAAAAACCAAGATGGATTTGCTAAGCTACCAACAACTCCTGATCACCCACTTATAAAATATTTCAGAATTACATAATTGTAACATACTGATTTCTGTATTTTGAATGCCAAAATATATTTTTCTTCATTAATATTTATTTTAAAAGCCCACCAAGTAACTCCATAATAAGCAAACTTCTTACAACTGGAAAAAATACTGTGAGGAAAGTTTTCAAAACTCTTAAAAGTTGATGCAAAAAAGGGGTTTTTTTTTATGAATCAAATAAAAAAATCTTGACTGTTAATTAATAGCTTGAAAATAAGCAGAAAAACGATATCATACACGTCAGTCAACATCAATGAGCAGCAGTAAGTGCAGATGCATCACAGACACTGCAAAAAAAAAAGGAAACTACAACTCAGTAGCATTGGAAAGCTTCCCCAAATTCCTTAGGCTTACAGCCCTGAGAGTGGGAACACACTGATACTCAAACCACTGGAATGAAGGTGGATTCCTGATCAGTAACTGCTCAAGAGGATTAATGCAATGAAAACATCAGGAAGTCTGCAAAGATAATGAATTTATCTGAAATTAGACAATCACACAACAGTTTGGGTTGAGAGGGATCTTAAAGATCATCTCACCCAACCCCCAACACCTTCCCCTGTCTCAGGCTGCCCCAAGCCCCAGTGTCCAACCTGGCCTTGAGCACTTCAGAGATCCAGCGGCAGCCTGGAATTCCATCCCAGCCCCTCCCCACCCTCACAGGGAACAATTCCTGCCCAAGATCCCATCCAGCCCTGCCCTCTGGCAGTTTGAAGCCATTCCCTGTCCCTCCATCCCCTGGAAATTGTCTCTCTTCATCTTTCTTATCAACTCCCTCCAGGTATTGAAAGGTCACTATGAGGTCACCCCAAAGCTGTTAATCAACACATCACCAAGAAAAGCTTATGATGACAAAGGAACACTTAACAACACAAACAGCAGCAAGCCAACAGACACAAGGCCTTTTTTAGTTCTCCCCAAAACCAAAAAATTTTACAGCTCACTTATTTTCACCTTGAAAGCTGTGCTGAAAAATTCGAAGATCACACAAACCCCCTTTTATACACACAAACACCTGAAAGCTTGACCACATGAATGGAAGCTCATGTGGTTTTTAAGTGGCTAATACAATTCTTTCCCTGTCGTAACACACTCCTTTAAAACATCAGTAGGTGTGTTTTATCCCCTCTTGTTACACAGATGAAATACAACGCTATGCACCGAATCATTCATTTTGGAAAACTCCTCCAAGATACTCCAGCCCAACTTCAACTGAGCACCGCCCTGTCAACCAGAGCAGAGCAAACAACATCCAGGCCTATCCTTGGACACCTCCAGGGATGGTGACTTCACCACCTCCCTGGGCAGCTTTTCCAATGCCAGACCAGCCTTTCTGTGAAGAAATTCCTGCTGATGTCCTAATGCACAGTTGCTCTGACAGCCAGGTAGTTTCACCCAATACCAAACCACAATGTAACACGCCTGGATCCGTGCCCACACTCCCATGCAATGCCTGGAGCTTAACAAGGATCGACAGCCACAGTGATGGAATGTACCTGTAAATACTGGCAAAAGCACATCAAAACAACACTTCAGCCAAGTTCCCACAAGGAATAAAACCATTCCAGCACGGTGCACCCAGGACACCGCGGGATGCCCCCAAGCACCACCTCCCCTCCCTTCCCTTTTCCAATTCACTCTCACCTTTGCCGGTAACTTTTTAGGTTTCGGCTCTGCTTTGGCAGGCGCGGGTTTCTGAGGAGAGAGAACAAGTCAGGCGGGGATCCAGCCCTCAGGGACCCGTCCCGGGCACGGCCTCCCGCCCATCCCGGCAGGGCCCCGCCGCCCGGCACTTACCGCGGAGAGCCGCGCCGATCGCCGCTTGGGCTGCGGGGGGGAGACACACGGAGAGAGAGAGAGAAAGGCGTGAGGGGCGGGCGGGCCGGGGCAGCCCCGCCTGCCCCGCCGCCCTGCCCGCTCCTTACCTCCTCGGGGGCGTCCCCGTCCGCCACCGTCACCTGCAACACACACGGCGCGTCAGCGGGGCGGGGCGGCACCGGCTCCGCCCGCCCTNCCTCCCCATCCCAGCAGCGCCAGCGGCGCCGCAACAGGATCCAGCCGGATCGCGCCAAGCCCCGCCCCGCCCCGAGCGCACCGCCTCCCCATTGGCCCGCCCGCGTCACGTGCCGCGCGCGCCCCCGCGTGCCCTCAGGGGCCCATGGCGGAGAGCGGCGCCTGGCTGCTGGTGCTCAGCGCCGTGTTCCTCTGCAACGCGCTCAAGATCCTCCTGCCCTCCTGCTCCTCCCTCGTGAGTGATGGCGCTGAGGGGGGAGCGGGAGGATGGCTGGGAGGGAGACCGCAGGGAGCCGGCGGGGCGTTAAGGGGGAACAGCGCGGGGAGCGCTCCCGGTGCCTCGCCCGTGGTCCCGGCTGGGGCGGGCACGGTCTGGGCCTGGTGCTGGCCTTGCAGAGGAGAAGCTGGTGCTGGAGATGGTGGAGCGCAGCCCCGGTTTCTGGGGGATGCGTTACCGGTGTGTCCGTGGTGCTCCTGAGCCTCCAGCCCTTGGGATGCATCGCGGAATCATGGAATGGTTCGGGCTGGAAGGAACCTTAAGGATGATCCGATTGCAACCCCTCTGCTGTGATCAGGGATCCTTCCACCGGGCTTGGCTGCTCCCAGCCCCGTCCAGTCTGTTCTTGAACTCCTCCAGGGATGGGGCATCCACAGCTTCCCAGTTTTCGGGATAGGAAGGACAGCTTTGCTCAGTCTTGCATGTTTACAACAGATGGACATGCCTGTTGTTGAGATGGGAGAGCAGTGGATACGGAGATTAAGGACTTAAGTACCTCCAGGAATAAATCTTAATTGTAGGAATTGTAGGAATAAATCTTAATAATCTTAACCACTGATCAGGGCGCCCCTGTTCTGATCTGAAGCATTCCTGTGGAAGCGTGGATAATGGAATTGAGGACAAATAAACTCTGTGGCTGCCAGATAAACTCACGTGTGTACAAAGATGCTGAAATCCCTGTCGCTCTGCTCGACCACGGAAATAACTTCACTGGCACAGAGATCAGTGTGCACTGTTCAAAAATGGACAAAAATCCTTTAAACCTTAAATCACCCTCAGCAGTTTGGGAAGCTGAACTCAGTGTTGCTAGAGGTGAGTGATGAAAGAGCCATATGAGGAGAGGCTGAGGGCATTTGGTTCCTCCAGTCCGGAGGAGGCTGAGATTGAGATCTGCAGCTCCTCCCTGGGACAGCTCTGATCTCTGCTCTGGCACAGGAACAGCACCCAGGGAGCAGCTGCAGCTGGACCAGGGGGGATTTAGGTTGGATTTAGGGAAAGGTTCTTCCCCCAGAGGGTGCTGGCACTGCCCAGGCTCCCCAGGGAATGGGCACGGCCCCGAGGCTGCCAGAGCTCCAGGAGCCTTTGGCCAGCGCTGCCAGGAATGCCCAGGGTGGGATTGGTGGGGGTCTGGGCAGGACAGGGGTGGCACTCAATTCCTTGTGGGTCCCTTCCAACTTAGGATATTCTAAGATTCTCTGAAGATCTCTGCTCAGCTTTGTGCTGTGGTTTGAGGCTGAAGATGGTGTTAATGCTCTCACTGTCTGCAGGCCTGAGAACAGCATCCATGGGGAAATAAATCACATGTGTCTTGGGGAACATGGAAAATTTGCTAAGGAACAGCAAGAAAAAGATTTTGTGTCCTTTGTGCCTGCATTTCTATGGCAAACAGAGTTCATGAACTGACAAGCAGGTGGTGCCTCAAGAAAAGAAATTAGGAAAGTAAAAAGAAGGGAGAAAATGTTGGAATACTTGGCTGCTGGAGCTGGAAATGGGAATGATCACAGAATCATTTAAATTGGAAAAAACCTTCAAGATCGTTGAGTCCAGCTTGAGGCTCTTTCCTCTTGTCACTCGTTCTCTTGTCATCCAAGGATTTCCTGCATCTCAACGAAAGGGGGAGGCTTTTTTGGGGGAGGCTTTTGAGATCATGCTTTATACACACTAAAGCAAATCAGTGGAACTTTGGACCAGGAATTGATAATTTCCTTCACTTCTCAGATATCCAGGCTGTTACAGAAGGATGCAGAGCAGGAATCCCAGATGAGAGCTGAGATCCAGACCATGAAGCAGGAGCTTGCCACCATCAGCATGATGGATGAGTTTGCCAGATATGCCCGGCTGGAGAGGAAGATCAACAAAATGACTGACAAGCTCAAAACCCACGGTACAGTTCATGTCTGCTCCCTGCTCCAAAAGGAAAAACAGTTTCTGTTTCTGAAAAGCTGTCAAGAGTGTTTTCAGCTTTAAGTATTTATCCTTCAAAGTTGCCTTCCCCATCTCACCCATTTTCAGCTCCTCCCTCCCTCCCTCCCTCTTCTTTTTTTTTTTTTTCCTCTTTAAACTATTTGAAGAGCTTACCTGTGTCTTTCCAGGAATTTCCTGGGCTTCACTGTGTAATTATTTATTCTTTCTCAGTGATGCTCATCACTGAATCCTGTTTTCAGTAATTCAAAGAAACTGTGGTGTGATACAGAGCTGGCAGTTTGTTGTAGAAGGGTGTTTTTAATATAGCTATAAATTATTTGGAAAGAGATTTTTACACAGGGTAATGTTCAGCCTTAAAGAGTGAAATATTAAAATATTACTAATTTAATGTAATTAGAATTTTTTATTATAAGCAATGGAAACTAATATTTTCTTTCTCTTTAACAGTGAAAGCACGAACTGCCCAATTAGCCAAAATAAAGTGGGTCATAAATATTGTATTCTACATATTGCAGGTAAGTAAATATTTTGTTATGGATGCAACTTAACCCAAATCCTCAGTAGTGTTACAATTCTCTCCTGGTTTATTAGTCCATATCTGGTCACTNATGGCAGGGGTGGCACTGGATGGGCTTTAAATTCCTTCCAGCCCAAACCATGCTGTGATTCCAAGGACACAGAGTTTGTCAGACAGAAAGAGTTTCTGGAACTGGAAGGGAAATGCTGCTGATAAAATCTGGTAGTTGAGGATGAAAGGAGTTAAACTTTCATCTCAACTCTGTGTTTCTGGTTTTGGGGGCACAAGATTGGAGTTTGTCTTAGCTCTTTAATCACTGGGGTTTTTTTAATATATGGCCCCAAATCCAGCAAAGTTCTGCTACATATAAATATAATTCTGGCTTTGAAACCAAAATATACTTCTGCTGAGGATGCAAATCTCCACCTACAGCTGCCACACATTTCCCCACGGTGCCTCATCAGATTGTCTGAGTAGTTCTGACGTGATGCCAAAGAATTTGCTAGCGAGAATTTGCTAACGAGGATGGCAGTGGTCAGCCTGAAGATTTCCTTAGGGGACTGTTAAAGTGAGTTGCACTCCTTCTAGGCAAAAATTCATGCTAAAAAGGGTAATCAGAATTTTAGCAATTGCTATGACTGTTTGCTGGATTGGAAAGAGGGTCTTGAAAGAAAACAAGTTCTCCCTGCAACCTCGTAATGTATAAATTTAAGGTCATACCAAATCTAAAAATATTTTGAAGTAGATAAAATTACAAAGAAACAATTCCAGATAGCACTGGGACTGCACTTTGATGTGTGCTATTATCCAAATTAATAAATAAATCCCCATTCCAGGCTGCCCTGATGATCTCTCTGATCTGGAAGTACTACTCCGAGCCCGTCACCGTGCTTCCGAGCAAGTGGTTGGCTCCCCTGGAGCGCCTGGTGGCCTTCCCTACAGGAGTGGCAGGTGAGGAAAAGGACATTGCCAAGCCCCAGAGCATCCAGGGATTAACAGCAGCTGCTTCTCTTGACTCCCAGAGCACAGGGTTCAAGTATTTGAGCAGCTCTTCCACGTGTGGTTCTGGTTTCTCGAAGTGCTCACTGAATTTTGTTGTTTTTATTTCCACCCAAACAGAGCATTGTCTTTCTCTGTATTGAAGAGATCCTGGGGAAGGTTTAAATTAGAAAATCAGAAAATCACCCAAAAGGGAGTTTTCTTCACAGGTGTGCTATGAATAGCTATGTACTTACAAAACAACTGATTTCAATTTCAGAGGAAATTTACTTTTTGCATCTCTCAAATCCTGAATTTAAGTTCAAGCAAAGCATTCTGCCAGGCCTTAAACTTAGATATTTTCTTTTGGGTCTGTAGCTGATGGTTTTAGCTCTGGGATGCACTCACCACACTTTAGCTCATATTTGTGTATTTGGTGCTCTTTTCCCAAGACAATCCAGAATTTTTTGGGACCAGCATTGATTTATCTCCCATCTCTTGTATCTCCCTTTTGTATATAAAGAGTTTAGTTCCTATTGGCCTCATGAATTCTGAGTTTCATTTTTTACACTTCCAAGGTTGTTTGCAGCTGCACAGGTTCCTCAGAGTTATTGATCCAACAACTTCAATTGTGGTTTCTCCCTCTTTTCCAGGAGGTGTGGGAATTACCTGCTGGCTCGTGGTCTGCAATAAAGTTGTAGCTATCATGCTGCACCCCTTCAGCTGAAGGAATCCCAGCAATCCATGCACTCCCCAGCTGCATTTAAATAATTGCTGTTTTCAATTAATTAAAAAAAAAAAAAAGGGACAGTTATCTTTCATGAGACAAGGTCTGAGATAATCCTTGTTATTCCATTTGGGTATCTGTCAGTCCTTTTGGTTCTTCTGATTTCACTTCCCAGAGTTTGTCTTTCATTTTGGAAAGAACAGCATTGCTGGTTGTAAAACCTCATTTTGGGTTTAGTCATGGCAGAACCATAAGGTTTTGTCATGGCCTGTTGTCACCAACATCTAAAAGTGTTGGATTTGTGGTTTTAAATTGGAAATGTGCTGGCTTTAGGAATTAATTTGGGAGCTTGGCTGTTCCTTTGCTGTAAAATGCGGTAGCTTCACCCCGAGGTGGGACCATGTTGGGTGGTGCAGAGGGCAGAAGTTGTTTGCTTGGCTTGGAAAAAGAGTTTCTTTGTGATTTTTTTTACCCTAAAATTGGAATATTCTTGAACTCTCCTAAAAAATTAGATGAGTTAAATCAAGATTTTTATCTCTTAAGAGGTTTCTTCAGCTGCCAAGCAGAGCTCCTGTCAATGAAGCAGAAGACAGTGCTGTTGCTGCAGGGGGGATTCTGATTTAGCTTCCCACTCTGGAATTCCCAGAGCAATGATCTCTTCTGCCATTCCAGGGCCTTTTCCTCCCTGCAGGAGGGAAGGGGCCAGGACCCCTCCAAAATTGGCACTGCCTTTAAAAACCAGTTCAAAAGGTCAGGTTATGTTGTGTGTGTATATATATATGGATTAAATATTTTTGTTTGTTTGTTTGTTTTAATGTTAATTTAAAAATTGGGATTTTTTATTAGGAATTGCATTTAGCCAACATGAAAATAAATATCAAGAAAAAAAATGTAGTGATTGAATGTTATGTATAATTGTGATCTTATTAAGGAAATAAAGCTTTTCAACCCACCTTAGGTTTTTTCATCTCTTTTTTAATGTTAACTGCAGTTTTGCTAAACAACCCACAAAACCCCCAAACAAACAAATCCAAAATGGCAAAACATACCCCAAACTCACCAAAATCTATGTCAAAACAATGCCCCCCCATGTTTGTGCATAAGGAAATACTGTTTAAATCAATTAAATAATTTTTAAAATTATTTGAAATGTTGCTGCAACAGGTTCAGCTCTGAATGTCTTTGTCATCTTTAAAAGCTTTTGTAGTTTAATTTTTGACTTTTTTTTAAACTGCTACTGCCTTTAAAAATTAACAGAATGTCCCTAATTTTTCCAAACTTTACATGAATTAAGCAAGTATTTAATAAATTAGTGTGAGGAGCAAAACAAAATCCTCCTCCCCTCGCTTACATAACCTTAAACAAGGATTTTTAGAGGCTTTTTGAGGACTGGCTATGCCTGACTTCTCCAAAACAATGCTTTCCTCTTGCACATTGATCTCTGGATGTCAGCTGGGGAAGTTACCAGGCAAAATGCTTTGATAAGTTCCAACAGTGGGAAAGAATGAGGCTTTAGAGGTTTCTAATGCTCGTGAAAACAATGTAGGAGCAAATTATTTTTATTATCTGTGAATTCTGGAAGCTGTCTGGGGAGTGAAGGAACTAAAAAAGTGTTTTCTTTTGTTGCATTGTTGGTCCTCACCCAGCAGTGAACCTTATGAAAGCTGGGTGCTCATGTCAGCAAGCTGATAACCACCCAGCTTCCAAATTCCAGCTCCTTGGGAATGCAAAAACCTGGAAGTTCCTAACCAAGGACTGACTTTTACCTGGCAACATGTAAAAATGATAAGGAATTCTTAATCCAACACGTTTTTGTGGAAACACACCAAGAACAGAATGTGTTTTTTGTGACAACTGATTGGATTGTTTTGGAAAAACTCATGGAAAGCAATTGCCAGTGCTTGTTAGATTTAATAAACATTTAATGAAAGTAAAACATTTGGTTTGTAACAATGTGAATGTTTAAACTTTCTAAAGGTAAGGTGATGTACTTAACTATCAGGAATAATTGTGGAGTAACTCAGGAGCTGGTTTTAACGAGGAGAGCTGGACCCTGGCATGGAGTTTGGGATTTGCCTCACAACCCTCACTGGTCTGCCTTCACCCTTGTGCTGCTGCAACTCCAGGAGCTGTCTCCTTGCAAACATTCCTCCCCAAAGAGCTCCTTCATCAGGTGTTTCTTCCACTCCAGAGGCACTGTCCTGCCAGCCCAGGGGGGTTTGCCCAAAAGAAGGTTCGTAAGCCCCGAAGGAGATTTTCCCCCTGGGCACGGCAGTGTCACTGCAGCTCTGCCCTGCCTGTCTCCGGCTGCTCAGGCAGCTTTTCCCAAATCCTGCTTTGCATTTGGCACCTGAAGTGTGGAGCCCCTGGTGCAAATTCTCAATGGCTTCTGAGAAGATGTATTTTTTTTTCAGCCTAGTGGGGTCTTTGCTTGGACTTGGACCTTCACTCCTGGCTTTCTTCTTTTGCTGCTCAAAGGGTTTTTTCTCTTCTTTTTCAACTTCTTCCACTGCCTCTCTCTCTTGATTGTTCTCTTTTTCCCTTTGAGCATTTTGTTCAGATTTCATCAGAGTTTTCAACTCCTGTTTAAGAACCTCTGTCTCTTTTTCCATTTCTTTAATAAATTCTGAAAATTTGCGTTCTTCCATCAGTAGTTTGCCCCCTGAAATATTGTAGGGTTTAAAAACATGAGGATTTTTAAAAAGAGGAAGTATGACATCCTTATTTCACTGCTTCAATTCTTATTATTGATGGTATTTCAAATAGCATCTATAATAAATACAACAGCATGTGGCAAGATTTAAATGACATAATTCTGCTGCTGAATCCAGGTTCAGATCTTTATTTTTACTTTTTTTCATGGTGTTGAATTTAGTTAAATGGATTTAGCTGCCATCATGTACAGTAATGGCTAAATACAGTGCCAGAAAAGTCATGTACAATGCAACAGAGAAACCAGGTGAGATCTGAACTCTTAGTTGTCACATTCTGGCTTTTAAGTGGAACTTAGAGATATGCAGGATTTCCTTTCCCTTAATTCACAACAGAGTTGCTTGTGTGGAGCAGAATATACCTGGAACTGAGGGGGCTCCACTTTTCAGCAGGAAAAAGCACATGTGTGCAGAAACATCATTTATCTGTGCAGGGGACAGCTTCTAATGGGTCCTGTACTCTGCAGAGACTCACAGAGTACCCCCAAAATGAGACATAATCCAAGCTCAAAGGAGAAAAAAGTTGCAGGAACTAAAGAAGCCAAGTAAGTCTTCAATAAAAGTCTATTATCAGTGAGAAAAACAGATTTCACAGATTTTTCAGAGGGAACATTGTAAGACCTGTGTTTCCTGTCAGTTTTAAAAGGGCATTTAAAGAAAAGTGCTGACTTTGATTGTCTGGGGGCTCTGGAAAGGCTGCAGGCTGAAAAGAGTACAAACCTCAGGAGTTAACACGTGCCAGGTTATAGGGATGTGACCTGGCATCACCTATTCCACCTGGGCAAATGTGTGACCTGGAGATCTCCTGCCACTTGTGACATGTTTAGAATGGTGGCACTCAGACCTTTCCTTTTCCTAAAACCCTTAAAGGAAATAACAGGAATGGTTCTAGAAATACAAACGTGAATGAGGGAACAGCAGTGGCTTTTTCTCTCCTCTGTTCTACAGAATTTCTTCAGAATAAAAATTATTACAGATGAGTCCCTTGCAGGTAACTTTTCCATAAGAACAGAGTGGCTGAGATTTGCATAAAATCCTTTTCAGGGATCTCTAATGAGGAACTGCTCCCAGCCCTCACAGTCCTTTTCCTTTTCCAGCCATGGAAATAGGTTCACATCAGTGATGAAGATTCCCAGCTTTGGGATCAGTGTTTGATTAGTGTGGATTAACACTGTTAATTATCCTGTTACAGACAGAACACTGAAATTTTACCACCCTGAGCTCTGGGAAGAACAGCAGGGTGGAGATGCCACATCCTGCAGAGCAGCTCTGCTCTCAGTGCAGCACCACCAGCAGCTGCATTTTCCAACCCAGATGATTCTGTGTTTTCAGTGACTCCTCATTCATCATTTGGAACTCGTTCCTGTCAGCCAGGTGCCAGTGAAGGGCTGTCAGAGCCACATAAATTACCAGGACTTCTGGTGATTTGCAAAGACCAGGTGAATTTCTGAGAGAAACATTAAACCTACCTCTGTGTGTGCTGTTTGAAGTTTCTGGCACTTTCTTGGTTGCTTGCTTTTCTTTTTTACCTTGGGCATCTGAGCACACTTCCTTTGCATTACCTTCTCCACCCTTATCTTCTCTGTTCTCCTACAATTGGCAATTAAAGGTAAAAATAATGAGGGAATGCTTGTTTAGTGACTTTTAAAAGAACACAATCAGTGCAATACTTATAAAAACATTAGTAATTTCTGTTGCTGTTACATTATACTTTGCATCACAGCATTATTTCTGTACTGTAATCACACTCATGCAAAATCCCCATCCTAGATAATGGATCAGGCTATCCAGGCATATTACTGCAACTTAGGGAATAAGGTAACCTTAGCTGAGAGTTTAAACAGGGGATTGGATTTGGATCCAGATCTTTCCCACCTTTTTTAGCTGGATTGGATTTTTTTCTGTTTCCTGGTGCTGAGACAGCAGCAGTTCTCTAAAACTCTCTTTATCTACTTGTACTGATCTGTCTACTCTCAGACCTGTGGAATAGGACAAACATTAGCAATACAATAATTTCTGGAATTTCTGCAATTATTGTTGATATAAATAAAAAATATCTCTGACAACTGACAATACTGGTATGTGACCAAGAATTTTAACTTTTTTTTTTAAATTCATATCCTAATGCCCTTAAAAAAAAGAAATAATTAGTTCTGCTGAATCTATAAATGCTGAAACTGGACACAAACCTAAATTTCTGAGCCTTTTCATCTGTATATCAGTGCATCCTAAACATAAGTACATACACAAATAGATATATAAAATATACTACTAAGTATATTTTCAGTTAGAACATGTAAAGTCAGACAAGTGTGTCTATGCCCCAGAGCCCACATGGGCTTAATTCTTGATTCCATTCTAGTGTAAATTTGAGAGGTCTGCTATGAAGCCTCAGAGTTCAGTTTCCTAAATTTGCATCTTTATGGAACACAGCTCATGGGGAATGCTCAACACTGTTTGAAATATCGGTGGTCTCTCTGGAAGAGATTCCAAGGGAGTGACTGAATGAGATGTTCAGAGAAATATGGATATAAGATGGAGAAGACGAGTATATTGTTCCTTTATTATTGGAATAATTTTGACACGAGCATAGCAGCTGAGAAAGTTGCTACCACCAGAGTAGCAAAAACGGGATCTTACCACACCCACATTCACCCTCATTTCCAGTTCTGAGCTCAGAAATCAAAGCATAAAACGCATTAAATGGTGCCCTCCGGGTGTCGGCAGCAGGGCGGTGGAAGGGAAGCTGGTGACCTGCAGTGACTGGCGATGCGGGAGGAATGGGGTTCCCAGTCCCAATTTCTCCGGGAGGATTTTGCAGCCGGGACCAGCGGGGCGTTCCCCGGCACCGGGCCCAGGGGGCGCTGCCGCCCCAGGTGAGCGGCCGCCACCTGCCCGCGCTCCGCTCCCGCCCGGAGCTGCGCCTTCCACGGCTCCATCCGAAAAATCCGCCCCAGGTATGTGCACAGAGCTTTCCGGCCACCTCCCCTTCTGAAGGAAGCCTCCCTCCAGCCCCGCTAAAAAACCCAGCTCCAAATTTCCTGCTGGCTAAAAAATCTTTTGGGAACGTCAGCTGGAAAAGAATGACCTGAAGAGGCAACTCTTTAGAAATCGGCTAAAGGAAAATTCAAGACAATAGTGAAAAGGAAAACAAATTGTCAGCAGTTCCAGCTCTGGACTTCCAAATCCATTAACTGGCAGAGAATGAAACATTTTTCTAAAAATTCCAGAGGATCGGGCAACTTTGCTTGGAAGTTTTTCATTACAAAATATGTCTCTCTCCAACTAAGCTCCCTCATCTTGATTAAAGGAAAGAAGAAATTAAATAATAATAGTGGTTCAAGTACCATAATTGAATAGCAATATTCAATTTCTATTGAATACAAGGTCATATGTGAGTAAAATAATAAAAAGAAAAGGTAGTTATGTGGTGTAACTAAAACAGGAATTCAGAGTTTTATAAAAAATGTGCCTGACTTGGGATGTCAACCAGGAATTTGTGTTTTTCTTAATTTTACACCTTGAATTAACAATCTTTTCCCTGTAGTTCACTGGTGGTTTGGGCAGAGTTAATGGGTTTGCAAAGGTGACAAAGAGGAAAGGAATAAGCAACTGAGTGTGGTAAAATTTTGTACTGCTGCCATGATTTAAGGAATTCTGGGGGGAACACCTCCAGCAGACAGGTTTGCTAAGGGCTCTTTGGTGCCCACATGAAGAAAGTCCTGATTTCTGCTTCACTTTAGGAGCAGCAATACCTGATCAGTGTTCTCAAGAGGTGCCTCAGCCAGGGAAGTCCATGTTTAGATCATTCCATCCCAAATTCTGGGTGTAATGGAGGCAAACTGGGGCATCTCAAACAGCGCTGGTTGGTTTCAATCAGCTGAATCCCACTCCAGGCAGCTGCCCTTGGGATGTTGGACAGCCAAGACTGCATGGAATAGATATTTCTCCCCAATATCTGTGAGCATCCATTTGAAAGAAATATTCTTTACTAAAGAGCTCTTTCTTCCTTGGTAGAACTTAATTTATGTTGTTATTTTCTATCATTCAAGCCTTTAAACTTCCTGAACCTTTTCACCTTTTCAGCCCACACAAAAGCACTGTTTTGGCATTTAATTTGGAATAAACCTCCCAGTTCTAAAACAGTGGAAATGTCACTTAACTAATCAAGAAAAGAAGATGGTTACAGACATACTTTGGTCATTAGGAACCCAATCACTTCTGTCCCTCAGGGCTTTTGGCATCCGATTTGCATAAATATTCTGTACGTAAAGTTGCCGATCCTTTTCCTAAGAAGAAATAAACACTATTAAGCTTCAAATATGCATAAAAAATTACTTTTTACCTGCTTAATTTTCCCATGCATGGTGAAACCCATCAGGGATTTTCTTTTGCCAGACCCACATGGTGGCTTTGTCATTTATGTTTTTCCAGATTAAATATTTTTTGCCTTTACTTCCTCTTTTTTGTTTATTTTTTTAAAATTCATTTACTCAATGCCCTTGTCATACGCTCAGTTGGTTCACAACCTGTTGCTCTGGTGGTGACATGAACTCCTGAGCATGAACTCCTGAACATTTTGACATTTATTTAGCAAGATTCCTCTTTACTTAATGAAATCTTCCTTAAACACAGAAGACAGATCTCAGTTACACTCTCACCACTCCAGCTTTCAGTGGGGAAAAAAACAGGAGCTTCATTTATTTGGGAAAATTACAACTTATCCTGGAAGTGGAATGGCCTGAAATAAGACAGGTGCATAAAACTATGAATTTGTAAGGATAAACTCTGTTCTGGCACAGAAATAAGGTTGATAATCTTGACTGGTCTTCTTTGTGGTAAATTAATAGAAGATTTTGTAGATCCAAATAGAAACTTCAGAGACCTGGACACACAGAAAACTGTGTGGAAAAGAGATGAAATTTTAGATAAGAGTTAAGTTGAGAATAATTTGGAATAATTTGCATTTTGGGACAGTTTTCTATTAGTGTTCCTGAGATTATAATTGTTCCCATCTCCCAGATCTGCATGTCCAGGAGGAGATCAGACTCTGACAGGGAAAAAAGCCCTGCCAAGTACCAGGAGGAAACTTCTGCACCTGCTGCACAGGGAAGAGGGATAAACAACACCCCTGTGCAGAAATCCCACCCTCCATGAACCCTCAGGAATTGCCTGTCCTGCCCTTCACAATGTCTGGGAAAACTCCCCTTAACAACATCTTCCACAGATATTTGATTCCATTTAGGAAGAGAAAGATCCCCAATGGGATCACCTTGGCACAGAAATATAGAAATAGGTGTATTTTAACTGTGCTACAAACACAATAATGAAAAAGCCACAAGGGATTCCAGGTTTTCTGCAACGTGTAAAGGTTTTCTTCATTACAACTCATGTGGCATCCCATTCCTGGCAGTTTTGGCTTTAAATCCAATTAGTTTTCCTGTATGTTTGATTTACAAGCATTACAAAAAGTGCTGAACTGGACCTATTAATCCCAAAATCATTTCTCTAAAAATAAAACTGGAATTTAAACAAACTCTTGAAACATTTCCACAGGTCTTCTTGTTAAACTCCAGTTTTGCAGGTTGTGATATTTGGCTCATTTTGACTTGTTTCTGTGAGGGAGTTCATTTAAAGAGAGTAGATGAATGTATCTGACTCCAATCTGGCAAAGTGGTAACATATTGGCCAAATTGTGGATTTTGGTTCAATTTCTGATGCATTAATCTCTGTTTCAATTAATTATTGACCTGCTTCTAACAAACAGACCCCACAATGATGCCAGGATTTAACATTTCTGACTTTTTAGTAGATTACAGACTCAAGCAGGAAACCAAATTCTATTTGTAAATACTGTAAAAGAAGCAAAATTTAAAAAAAGAAGAAAAAAAGGGAAGAAAAATAGAAGCAAAATAAGGAAAAAGCAAAGAAGCAAAATGAAAAAAAATAAATAAGAAGAATAGGTAACATTAAATACTTGAATTTTCCTATAGAGACAGAAACCTGGATAAAATCTGGAATACCTTAATTTTTTGGTGAACAATGTTAATTTCCATTAGCAAGTTCTTTGTGGTCATTGTAGCTTCCAGGAGTTTTTTACTCTCACTTGCCAGCCTACGACTAAAGGTGCTGCTGTTCAGCTTCAGCTGCATTTCCAGACTCTTAAAAAAGTGAGATTTTACCATTCTCAGTGTGACAGTTGGAAAACTTCAGTTCTTGACTGATTTAAAATAAAAGTGTGCTAATATAAGGAAATTTAAGCTCATAATAATATATTATAACAGTTATCTTCTAATTATAGTAATATAAATAATGTTAGAAATTATATTGTAAACAATACATGAAACTATACTGAAGTATCTGAAAAATTAATTTCAAAGTAAGAAGAAAATGGTTTTTAACCTTTTTTCACTAAACAAAAGAAAAGGTTTTGGCATTCAATCATAAAAATAAGGCTGTACATTACCTTTCTGATGGATTAATTAATACAACTATCTTTGAGAAATGTTAAGGCTTTCTATTCACACAGACCTATGAACTGTGGCAGAATAAGGAGGCTTAGTGTAAATGAAAATTTGGTGATTTATTGGGTTCTTTATCTTCAGAACCCAGGGTCATGCACTGAAATTCCAGTTCCTAAAAGTATCAGGTGGACACCCAACCCTGTGTGATTTTATAGCTCCTCACTCCTGGAAACAGAAAGTTTTTAAAAGGGAATCTGAATTCAGCTGTTCATATTTACAGTTTCTCTTAAGATTTCCTGGCTCTTTCTTTAATTCTATGCATAATAGTCTCCATAGGAAATAGAAATGAATTCCTGGAGGACCATGGAAATGTCACTCTTCCAGTTTTGTAGTAAAAAATGTGTTCCTATCTTTTTTGTGCCGGGGTCAGTGAGAGTAAAAGAACATGAGCTACTAAAAGGAGATGAATTATCTCCTCTTGAACTTCCTTACACTCAGGAGAGCACTGGACTAAACAGCATCCAGAGCTACAGGATTATATCAGAATCATTCATCTGATAAGAAGCAGCCAAAACTTTTCCACTATTCCTGCACTGAAACCTCTCCTGCTCGATGATCCCCATGATTCCCTCCCAATTTAGGATATTCTGTGACCCTACATTCCACAAATACAATAATTTGCAGGCATTACCTGTATCCTCTCATCCTTTGCTTCCAATGTTTCATTAAGGACTAACAACCTGCGATTAAGTTCCTCCTTCTCTGCCAGAGCTTTGTCTTCTGACAGCACGGCCAAAGCCTTCAGATCACCTTTAGTTCTCCTCAGCTCCGCTTCAGCTTTTTTCAGCTCCCTGGCTGTGTTTTTCTCGGCCTCCTGGGACATTTTCAGGAGGTTCCTGAGGTCTCTCATCTCGTTGCGATGCCCTGCCAGCAGCTCCTGCAGGTGGCTCTCTGCGTTGCTGTACCTGTCGATGGCCCGGGCGTGCCGCCGGTTCAGCTCTCTCAAAGCCAGGTTCTCGAAGCTCGAGGTCTCGATTTTCCTCTGCAAGTCGAATATTTCGTTCTTCAGCTCTTTGATTTTGTGGATCCTGGCTGAGGATATTCGCTGGGCAGTGGCGTTTTTGTCCTGGTAAACCACCCCGCTCTGCAGGGGTGAAAAGGAGGAGTTCAGATTGGAGGTGTTTGCCGCTGGCCATTTCTTCCCTCCTGCATTGAGATCAGAGCGAAGTGGCATTGAGAGACAGAAATTACTGGAGACAAATCAATCGCTGTGTGCTTTTTCTGCTCACATAAACTCCTACTACTAATTAACTACTACTCCTAAACTGCTCATCCAACTACAGAATTGTGGTTTCTTCACAAAATGCCCCAAAACTCTGATGTTCAATGAGAAGCCTGGTCTAGGGGAAGGTTCCCTGCTCATGGCAGGGGGTGGAACAAGATGATCTTTAAGATCCCTTGCAACCCAAATTATTCTAGGATTGTGTGATTCAAATGATGCACAGATAAATGCATTAAATATTTTTTATCTCTGTGTTTTTCTGTGGCTGCAGCAGACCACAGCTAGCAGCCAATAGAAATAAATGGAAATAAATGAATGGAAATGAATTTTCAATCCATGGAAATCAGTTTTCTTCCTGTAAATCATGCACTTCACTAACGTAGCCACAATCTGATGAACCCAATTCAACCCATCAGAATCTACACCTTGAATAGGTGTATGATAAAAAATAAAAACAAACAACCAACAAACAAAAAACAACAGTAATTTCAAGGTCTGCAAGGACTCAAAAACCAACATGCTTCCAACAGCACATGGCTGAAATCCCTGCAGCTGGGATTTCTAACCAGTTTTCTACAGCTTTCCAGTCAGCTTTGAATTAAACTACATTTTTAAATAAACCTTAACTGCTCATTGCATGGAACAGGTGTGCAGTTGTCTATGTGGTTTCTAAACAGCAATTAAAAATATATTAATGGGCTACTTCTCAGTGTGTTGCTGCCATTTGCCTCTCCTTATGGCCAGGATTCTGGCTGAATTACTCTCATTTTCTTTTCCTGAAGCAGGATTAGAATTTAAAAATACTGAAGACTGTAAATCTGAGTGTGCTCCCCTTTTTGAGGCATATATTCAGTTTCACTACAGCTCTCATGGCATTTCAGGCAGTATTTTGCTAAAAAGTTTATTATAATTTATAGATCACCTCATACTTTATGGGTAAAACAGGCAAGGTCCTGACTTTAAAAACCACCAGAATAAAAGGACAGATCTTTCCAAGAATTTCTGTTGAATCCAATATTTTCTGCAACACAATTCTACAGCAGAAAAACTACAATAAGACCACAAATATTGTCACACAAGTATTTGTAAAATTACATTATCTTACTATTTTATTTTGCCAGAAAGGACTGAGAGGATGGAAAAAAAGGGCAAATACCTTTCTGCAAAAGCTGTCAGAAGTACTGTAAAATGTATTTCATTTCCAGTAGTCATGGACAAGCAAAAAGAAACACTTTATCCAAATGATATATAACATCTACAAATATATACAATAAATTATCCACGACAAGTAGCGGTCAATAATTTTTGCTAACTAGATATAAAAAATGTCATTATTTTGTCTGGTCTGCTACTTTCATGCCAGTGTAACTTCTTGACAGCAGCACATAATAACAGAGATTATAACAGAGACAATCAGTGGTTCTTCTGGGGCTTTTTTTTTATTGATTTCCATCTTGTAGCTTTGGTAAATCAAGATGAAATTTTGAAGCTCAGCAGGAAAAGGGTTGCTGGTTTTCCACTTATTTTTGTGATGTGGCCTGGTAGGATTTAAGGATTTCAGAAAGGATGGGTCTGCATGGGAAAAGATGCAGACATGGAGAGATTCCTCACTGTTAACTGTGGCATAAATTCCATGTACATTTACATCTCCCTTCTCTCTGCTCATTCCATTGAGACACAAATTCATTTCACACCATGACCCAGCTGGCCACAAAATGGCTGTTTTCTGGTCAAAATTGACACTTTTGTGCATTCTTTTTACCCATTTTCCTTAAGAAAGGCTTTTTCAGACACCAAAATGTGGCAGAGCCATTGTCAGGTCCTTGGGTTAAAGCTGAGGAATCAGGATTGCCAAGGGGCTGCGACATCCAGGGGATTCTCCCTTTGGATCACTGAGTATTGTGGGATAACACAGCAGGGAATCTCTCTCTCTCTCTTCCCTCCCCTTACTGGTGTTTGAAATAGAATTTATTATATAGATAAACTATATAGATAAATTTTATATA
>VYZP01056773.1:0-38235 GCA_013400635.1 Hypocryptadius cinnamomeus | reverse complement strand
AATACATATTTATTAGATTATAGATTATAGACTATAGATTAGATATACAAGATAAACATGTAATATATATTATTATATTATATTTATTATACCAATTCTCCTTTCACTGAAAAACTGTTGTCCTTGTCTTGCTAATTATCAAAAAAAAAAAAAAGCCAAAGAAAGGGAACAATGATTTTTTTAAGAGAGTCTCATACTACCAGAAATATCTCATGCTACCAGAAAACAAATTTACCTTTTTTATCACCTTGGGCATAGAGACTCAGTCCATATTTCTTTCTTTCCTTTCTTATCTTGTCCTTTTTCTGTGTTTCCCTCTCTTCAGCTCCTGGTGTTTCTAAAGGTTTGCCTCCTCTGACTCTTTCAGGCTCAGTCACTGAAAAAGCTCTTGGAATCATCACTGGCAGAATGTTCACTTGTGTCTTCTCCAAGAGGTCACCACCCTACCTGGGATTTCATAGTATTTCATTTCATAAAAATATCATTAATTACATTTTTCAAGAATTAGACAGCAAATCAGATCACAAAATTAAAAACAGCACAAAAACCACCTTAGCTGCCAGATTCACACTCTAAGCAGAGGATAGAGAAGAACGTAAATCTATTTTGATATGCTTGTAAAAAGCACGTATTTAGCATAAAATAAATAATTCTAAGTAATTTGCTAGGTCTTTCTGAATAACTGTTTTGCTTTTTTTTTTTTTTCTTTCTTCCCCCCATTTTTTTTTCTTTTTTTCTTTTTTTTCTTTTTTTTCTTTTTTTTTTTTTTTTTTTCTTGCAGAGGCTACTGGGAAGTTCAAGAACAGATCAGTTTATTCTCATGGCAGAATTATTTAAACACTGTAGTTCTGGTAAAAACTATTTCTTGGGCTATGGCTTGATGCCCATTCAGTTTTCTTATTCTGTTCCAATCCACTTCAGGTGAGGAGAGGCAAGTTTTGCCTTGAGCCACAATTGTGGAAAGGAAATAGGTTCTAAACATACCTGAAAATGAGATTAAAACACAAAAGAGGTTAAATTCTGGGACCCAAAGTGATAATTCAACTTTTATTTCTTGCATAAATAGGAAAAAAATAGAAAAGTAGGAAAATATTTGTTATTAGGGGGTTTTGAGAATGGCAGTGTCACATTCATCTCATAGCAACAACAGGGCCACAGAGAAATTCATCTTTGCTCCCTTAAAATTCATTCATTAACAAAGAATCTTACACAGTAGAAGGATAAATTGTATATTTTGGGGGTCTAAAAGGAGCATGGCAACTGGAAAGGAAATTTCAGGGGGGTTAAAATGGTGGTTTAGTTCACATGGGTTTTAACATGTCCCCTTCACAAACAAAACATGAAGCTATTATCTTAAAACCTTCTAACTCCTTTTGTTGGCTTTTTTGCTTTGTGCTGGCATTCTATTTTAAATTAAATTTCTTAAATGGGAGAGGGGAATCACACAGCTCACAAAGAAAATTAAAAAATGTAATTCAGGATTGCACAGAACATTTTAGGCTGAATCAAAACAGTTTCATTACTCTTAATTCCTTTGCATGAACAGTTTTTCCTTGTGGAATACGGAGGAATGCCACAGTCCTGCTAAATCTGAGGCAGTGCAATAACCACAAGAGATGAGAAATCGTATTTTGAGCATTAGGCAAAGCCCAGGTTGATTCATAGACCTGGATTTGTGTTAAAATTGGATTTGGCACTGCCAACACTTTCTAGGCAAATTATCTTCAAAGCAAATTACCTAAAATAAAACCTAAAACTACTGCTTTAATTTGTTTTGATGAGAAATGTGGCCTGAATCTGCTCATCCAGAGCAGCTGTTGAGAAGTAAATAAAATAGAGAAGGAGGAGACAGGAAACCAAAGGTGAAGCAGAAGAAACAGAAATATGAAATGAAAGATACTACAGTAGGGGCTGGAATGGACAAACACCAGGACAATTTATGTTGAAAAAGTACAGGAATAAAAATAATTAGGGCCAAATTCCTGTGTCAAAAATGAAAATGTCCTGGCACCCTGTCAGTGTCCGCCTGGACACACAACCCCAAACCAGCCCTGTGTCCTGGCAGCTCCCTCAATGTCCCAAAATCCCACACCCAGCCCCATGTCCTGGCAGTCCCCTCAGTGTCCCAAAACCCCACACCCAGCCCCATGTCCTGGCACCCCCTCAGTGTCCCAAAACCCCACATCCAGCCCCATGTCCTGGCACCCCCTCAATGTCCCACAGCCCCACACCCAGCCCCATGTCCTGGCACCCCCTCAATGTCCCACAGCCCCACACCCAGCCCCATGTCCTGGCACCCCCTCAATGTCTCACAACCCCACACCCAGCCCCATGTCCTGGCATCCCCTCAATGTCCCCGCTGGACACACAGTCCCACACCCAGCCCCATGTCCTCCCCTTACCCCTCTCTGTTCTCCCTGTCCCCCTGGCACCCACAGGTGAAGGATCCCAGCTTGTCCTCCCTGGGAATCTCTCCGTGCTCCCACCCCTGTGTGTGCTGTCCCCTCACGGCCTCACCAGCCGCCATCACCGGCCTCCATCCCTGTTTCTGTGGGGAATGGCGGCAGCACCCTGGCAGCGGGGTCTCACCCTTTTCCTCCTTCTTCCCTCACCCCAGACCCAGCAGAGGTGCCTGTGTGCATACTTCCACCCTCATATTTCAGTACCATTCCAGGGTTTTAATGGGAATTTGGAGATGTGGGTCCTGCTGTGCCCGGGCCATGGAGGTGCCTCAGGGCCTGGACGCACCCTCAGAGCGCACAGGCCGGACTCAGCAGGCTCCAAACTCAGCATTAAACTCAACAGTCTTAAGTTGAAAAAGGGGAAAAATCCCTTCAGAATGAAGTTATGTTTTCCTTGGAGGCTGCACACAATGGGAGTCATGACCCAAAGCCATCAGGAATGGCATTTCCATGTGTGGGTCAGCGAGGGTTTAAAATATGAAAGCAAGCAGGACCTAAAGTTTATTGGCAATTCTGTCCCAGATTTGACCATGGATGTTTGGTGGTACAAATATTTACTGCTTTGACTTTGACTTTGTGACTCTTGTGGATGATGCTGTGCAGGGCCATGAGTTGGACTTGAAGATCCTTGTAGATCCCTTCCAACGCAGCTTATTCTGTTATTCTCTGATAAATTATTAACATCATTATCACAAGGCTGATCAGTATGCTGTGAAGCCCAGGACCATTTCATCCTTTGGTTGTACTTCTTCAGGGCACAGAGAACCAAATAATTTGGAAACATTCTATTCCAAATGCCCAGTCTTTTCCCAGGCTATACTCACATATAAAATCTCCTGGGAAACAAGCATGTGTAATAACTTCAGGCAATAATTAATGTTTTCTCACTTTTTTTTTTTTTCCATGGTTGTTGTTCTTTTTCAGGAAAATACTCTGAAAACACCTACTTCTAATAGGCTTGTTGCTGGACCTCCTGTTACCCCTCAAAAGTAAAAAAGAAATGACAGATGGTGAGCCACAGTAAACTACCCATACTGTTATTTTTAGTTTTCAGTGCAGTTTTTCAGGATCCCGGTTCCATACATGGAGTACTGCATTTCCAGCTTCACATACTGGTTAACAGAGACAAAACACTTCCTTTCAACAGCATTTTTACTTTTTATAACTATAAAGAGTAAAATTTCTACTCTTTTAAAAACTCAACAGCATTTTTACTCTTTATAACTATGTAATAGTGTACCCAGTCCTATCTAATAAACTCTGGAAATAAAGTATTATAATCCATTTTAAGCATTTTCAGGATCAGACATTACTATATTCAATCTTAACATATGAAACATGTTTTTCTAAAGCCTAGTCCAGTTTCACCTCTGGCACAGGGTCAGCTTTACTAAGCTCATGGTGCTCACAGCACAAACAGACTTGGCCCTTAAAATTTGAAAATACTCCGTGACCATTTAACATTCTTCAAATACCTCTCATGCCCAGAGACCTCCTTCAGCAAGTATGTGCAAGCAGACACTGAATTGTGTTGATTTCTGGGGTAGAAGGTGAAAACCAGATGGAAAAAGAGAGCATCCTGGATAACACAGGAGAATGGGAATATTTTTTGCCGAGTATTCTGGACCTCTTCTTACATCTTGGATGCAAAAAGGAGAAAATGCACCAACAGGTTCTGGGTACATCAAGTCAGGCAAATCAGTATCAGGCAGTGTCAGACACACATTTATGTCAGGAAAGTCCCTGAGCCCTGCAGTGTAGATGGTGATCTGAATTCTTTAAAGCTGACAACGTTTGTAACCAAGGCTTATTTCAATATGATCTCTGCTATAATTACTGCTGCATCCATGCTCCTCTTGCTTTCCCCTTCCCCTCAAATTTCCAGCTACAGCTCCAAAGCCTTGTAGTGATCTGGGAAAGCTCTTTCCCATGCAACCTGACAGCTTTGGGATTGCCCCCAGCACGAAGCTGCCAGCTCCCTGTCCCTTCTCCCTTCTCAGCTGTCCCTTCCCCCTCTCCCAAATATTTCTCCAGCCCTGTCTCATTGGTGCACTACTCTCCCTTGCCTTTTTTGGGCTGCCACCCTGTCAATCTAATGCAATAAGGCCAGGGGCAGGTGCAAACCCCTTGCTCTGGCTCCTCTTACTGACCAATCCTCGTCCCAAAATACCCAAGAGCCAATGGAATGGGAAAACCCGGGACCCCAGGGAGAAGGAGAGAGGGCAAAGCTGCGGGATAGCTGGGGGGAGGGGGCATCCATTTAGCACCCGGCTTAGCCCAGGAACTGCAGAACATTTGGATTCCTCCGGGGATCGTGGTGCCTCGTGGATAGCAGGGCTGCTCCGCTGATTCACTTCCACCGCTGCCAGCATGGTGATCAAAGTCTTTGTCGCCACATCTTCGGGGTCCACAGCGGTAGGTGACTCCTTTAACATCCTCTTACCACTGGGATCAGCGTGGGGAATTAGCCTAAGAAATGCCAGGAGAGAGCTTGCATGTGATGAAAAACCCACTGGAATTCTTAGCAGGAATAAACCTTAGTTTTATTCTGCCCTGACCACCTTATTCTTGAAAGTTGCTCGAGTTGTAGAGAATTCCTGTCCATGCAGGCTGGCTTGCCAGCGAGCTTTTATCACAGTTACATCTAAATTACCTGTCATTTGATAGATTTACTGCTGTTTGGGAAATTATTTGCAATATATATAAACTGAAGATGGAAACAGTGGGTATTGTATTTGTGCAAAAGCGATGCTGGACTCTTTACAGGAGAAAATAAAGTGTTTGTTTTTAAAAGAGACTTTAGGACACTGCTCCTGCAAAGGGGGAACTCTGTCTAAGAAAGAACCTGGAGCTGAATAAAGTCAGGCAGAAAAACTTCTTTCCAAAACCCTTTCCTTTCCCTGGGTTTTGGGAGGTCTTTTGTTTACTTGGTGTTTTCTTTTTGGTTTGGGGGTTTTTTGGTTTTGTTATGTTTATTTGTGTTTTTGTTTGTTTGGGGGTTTTGGGTTTTGTTTGTTTGTTGGTGTTTGGTTGGGGTTTGTTTTGTTTTGTTTTGTTTTTTTCTCTGTGTGTGTGTGTCTGTTGAAATGCTATACTGATGATTTTTAGCATTGAGATCTACTGCTGTAGCTGTCAGCAGAGAGTATCAGCTGAAGGGAAGGGCATGTGAATAGTAGGGAGGTTGGAAGTCCATGGGAGGTGGGAACCGGGAAAGGACTGTTTCCTTTTATATCCAGTTCCCAGATGAGCTCAGGTTGCAGTTTTCCTTTGGCACTCCCTCCCTCCCAGTGACACGGCTAAACAAAGTGGCTGGAGCTCACACAGAGCTGTAACTACATCTCTATCTCCCTGACACCAGCTGCATCTCTTTAAGAAGATTCCAGAGTGGAAAAGCTCCAAAAACACCCCCCATTTATGGGACCATTGTCTGTAGGAAAGTAACCAAGGGTCCTTCACTGAAGTTCCAGTTGGAATGCTGCTGAGGAAGTTTGCAGTTCTCTCACCAGCCTGTCCCTAAGCCTTACATTCTGAAATTACTATTGATGTTTGGCTTTTTTTTTTTTTTCTTTAAATAATAAACTTCAGATACCAGAGGAAAAAAAAAGAGGAAGTTGGGAACTTCAGGTTTGGTAGCTCACAATTTGTAATAAAACATTCACTGCTCAAGTAGCTTTATAAATTGCACTGTGCTGTGCATGGGCACTCTTATTTCTCCTGTTTGGCCTGTTTTGATCTGGAGACTCCAAAAAAAAATTATGGAATCTTCACAGGGCAATATTCCTCTGTATTTGCTCCTTTCTGGTGTGCTGGGTGTGTGTATATTTGTTGCAATCTCAGCATGGGTTCAGATCACTGATTCTGAATTGCGATGCCAAGTGCACCTGGAGTAGTTTTCCCCATTTTCCAATGAACATGGATGGAAGGTATCCTTTCAACGAACCTTTAATGAGTTCTGGTATATATAAAATAAAATTCACTCATGCAGGGAGTTAGCACAAACCTCAATATATCACTAAAATCCTATTAAATAGAAATTGTGTATCAAGCATGTACAGCTTTTCCTGAGAGGAATTAATTTAATCCCTAAACAGTTTAAATTGGAAGTTTAAATTGTCCTCTTTGCACTGGTGAACTCTTCAAATTTGGTGGCTGGTCCCATCAAATGCATGGTGTTGTTTTTTAATTCAGTGTAAGATGGGGGCAGCCTCTGGTGTAAATCAGCAGAGGATTATTGGCAAAGAATGAAAAAGTCTCTATTTTATGTACTACATGGTCACCCTAGTCACTGCAAGTGGTTTTCATGTTAATAAATACTTTGTGCAAGTGAATGCAGTGAACCCAGTGACATTCTGGTGGATCAGATGCTGGAGTGTTATAATGCACTGTGGCTCTGGAGCAAATCTGCAGTCTGTATTTTTCCTCTCAATGCTTCAGAAATTTATTTTAAATATCTCCAGCTTTATTATCTTTCTGCTCCAGACACAGCTGATATTGAACTATTCATTAAGGCAGGCAGAAGTGGAGACACTTATTTATAGCACTAAAAAGTACTAAATACTTGGCTTGGAGCAAACAACAAAAAAATAAAATAATGTTGTTGCTAGTCACAGGGGTGTGTAGAATTTGGTAATATTCTGCAAGATTCTAAACTGTGGGGGAAAGAGGATTCATGTCTCACAGAGGAAGTCTTACAGTCTTGCTTCCTGCAAGTGAGGTGTTATGGTTATAACACCTCTGAAATACTTCTATTTCCTGTGGTTTTGGTGACCTTTTGATGAACTTGTCCCCCTTCAAATTGGCATCAAAAGCATCATAACCAGCAGGGCAAGGGATTGTGCCCCTGTGCTCAGGTGAGAGCCCACCTGCAGAGCTGCCCCAGCCCTGGGCCCAGCACAGGGAGGAGCTGGAGCTGCTGCAGAGAGCCCAGAGGAGGCTCCAGGGTGAGCAGAGGGATGGAGCAGCTCTGCTGGCAGGAAAGGCTGGCACAGCTGGCATTGTTCACCTGCACAGGAGAAGCTTTGGGCTGAGCTCAGGGTGGCCTTGCAGTGCCTGGAGGAGCCCCAGGAAACCTGGAGAGAGACAATTTCCAGGGGATGCAGGGACAGGACGAGGGGGAATGGCCTTAAGATGAAAGAATAAAGGGTTGGATTAGATATTAAGATGAAATTCTTCCCTGTGAAGGTGGGCAGGCCCTGCCACAGGTTTCCCAGAGAATCTGTAGCTGCCCCTGGAACCCTGGAAGAGCAGAGCTCTGGAAGTGGAGACTGGATGGGGCTTGTAGCACTCTGGGACAGTGGAAGGTGTCCCTGCCCATGCAGGGGGTTGCAATGAGATGATGTTTAAGGTCCCTTCCAGCCCGAAACATTCTGTGATTCTGTCATCCAGCCCAGCCCTGAACACTTCCAGGGATGCGAAGTTCACAACCTCTCTGGCAATTCTTACACTCCACCTAGATAACATTTATTTAAAACAATTTTTTTTTATTATTATTTTAAGGAACTAGTAGCTAGGGATGGTGCAATTCAAGCTTTGCTGAACGAAAAACTGGCATTGCTGAAATAATATCCTGCTCATCACCACTTTCCAAGTAATCTATGCCCAAGTAATTTGAATTCTTGCCATGCCACCAGACAAGGGAGGGCACAAACAAGCTCCTGCAGTCTCATCCATTCTGGGAAAGCCTTTGCATGTCCTCTGTGTTGTTACACCCTACATTTCCCTCTGTGAGTGCTGCTTCCTGGAGAGATTTTTTTGGTTGCCCACTTAGTGCCACCCACAACAAAGGTTTGCTTTGTGGTTTCACACTCAGTTGTGTCCCAAGTCTTTTGCTCTGCCTGAACCCCAGTAATGGTGAGCCCTAAGACACAGCACATCCTCTGCTCTGTTTATCTCATTGTCATAGTCAGAAGCTCCTTTCCTTTTCCTTTAGCAGCATAACTCTATGAAACTTCACTGCTTTACCTCAGCATTAATTTTTTCACACAATTTTTTGCTTTCAGGCCTGGTGCTGCCTGAGCTTCCTGTGCATTATGCACCTCAAACTGAAGAGAAATTATTAAGCCAGATTTAAGAGTTACAGCTTTCATAAGCGGGGAGCACAGAATCTCTGGCTCCATTTCCATTATCTCCTCAGAGGCACCGTCTGTCTGGAGCAGCAGTTATTCCAGGAGCCCTATCTCCTGCAGTGCCTGTGTCCAAAGGGACAGGCTGGCTCTGGAATTGCAGCTGACAGCACTTGAGTGGCCTGGCTCTCAGAGCATGTGATGTTACTCCTGCTGCTGGCTTGTGCAGATTTTATTAACCATTTCTACAAACATTATCCTGCCACTTTCTCCAGTGAAATGTCCCTTGAGCAATCCTTTCTGCTGCCTGAATGTGTTCTGCAAATAACTCTGCAGCTAATAGGCAGTAATGAGATTATTTCTGTTTAAAAAGAGAAAATAAGAATAGAAGTAAGCAGCTTTGAACTCTCAGCTGCATGGCTTTTGACCACTTTGGATTAGTGTTTTCATTCAAAGTGATGCACTTTCTTTAGCTCACTGCAAACCTCTGTTGCTGTCACAAAAATGTACAGAATTTTATGTTTGTTATTTTTTATAAGCAAGCCTATGTGTTGATAGATGCTTCTTTGTTTGTACAAGGAAAAGAAATTTTATCTACTCATGAGAATTCATCTTTCCAGGATAATAGACTATCACTCTACTTCAGCTCTTCTGTTTTATTAGATTATGGAAATACATAATCCCTGATTTAGTTCTCATCACATCGCCTGTCCCTCTGATTTAAACTAGCTTGGTGTCACTTTTATTTCAGGTGTTCAGATGTCTGACATATGGATGACATGGTTTCAAATCACAAGATATAAAAATTACCTTGATGCCTCATTCCAGCTGTGTCTGGTGGCAAGTTCTTTAAAAGCTGCTCAGGAGCAGCATTCCTTTGGTAGGGAAATACAGTGAGTGTTACATTTTCAGAGTAAAGGGATGGGTTATAAGCTCAATGTCTGCACAGAATCAGCATCATAGGGAATAAAAGGGTCATGAGTGAATTTTAGGTGTCACAGAAGCTGTGTGTAACAAGCTTTATTTGTACATAACATGTTCTTCATGGTCCAACTGGAATGTCATTCTGTAATGGGGGATTGATTTAAGCACAGGAGCTCAGCTGTGCTGGATTTTCTTGAGCCTTAACTCATATTTATATATTATATCTCAGGGAGCAGTGGCCATAAACTCAAACACAAGAAATTCCACCTCCATGTGAGGAAGAACTTTTTTACACTGAGGGTGGCAGAGCCCTGGAACAGCTGCCCAGGGAGGGTGTGGAGTCTCCATCTCTGGAGACATTCCAAACCCACCTGGACACTTTCCTGTGTCACCTGCTCCAGGTGACCCTGCCTTGGCAGGGGGTTGGACTGGAAGATCCCTTCCAATCCCATCTACTGTGTGATTCTGATTCTGTGAAATGTATTTATTCCTGACATTAAAGAACAGAGGCAAGAGAAACGTGGGTCACAGAAAGCTGAATGCCACTTGTGATTGGGAGGAAGAAGGAGCCTGTAACATGCTGAGGAAAATCTGTACATTTTCTGACCTTTGCTGACTTCAGGCAGGATCACCATAGGTATCTGTACACCACATTCCCAGATCTGGGAACACAGTAGGAGGCTTCCTGCTGAGCCTCATTTCTTAGCTGGAGTTGTCACTGCATCCAGGGAGGAAAGAAGGAAGCTGGGGCGTGGGTGTGTGGTGGGAGGGATGTAGTGGCAGCACTCTGGGTGCTGACAGAAAGTGTTGAGTCTCAGCTTCAAAAAGTTTGAGGGCTACTGGAGAAGTGAATCCCACTTCAGGAACTTCCAACTTTCAGGAAGATTTTTTTTCATGGAAAAAGAAGTAGAACAGGCTGCCAAGGAGGTTTGGAGTCCCCATCCCTGGAGGTGTCCAAGGAAGGTCTGGACGTGGCACTCAGAGCTCTGGGCTGGGGACAAGGTGGGGTTTGGCCAAAGGTTGAACTCGATGATCTTGGAGTCCTTTTCAACCTAAAAGATTCTGTAAACTTGACAAACTTGCCTGAGATCTTGTAACAGCAGTTGCTTTTAGAAAACCATTTTAATTTTAAAGAAGGAATGTTGTTCTCCCTCTTTCCTACCCAGATAAAAAAGAAACAGCAAGAAGTTGTGGGCTTTTTAGAGGCCAACAAGATTGACTTTCAGCAAATGGACATAGCAGGAGATGAGGACAACAGGAAATGGATGAGAGAGAATGTCCCAGGTGAAAAAAAGCCTCAGAATGGAATTCCCCTCCCTCCACAGATCTTCAACGAGGAGCGGTACTGTGGGGTAAGAAGCTGTTTGGAAATTTAAATATTTCAGAGAGGGGTTTCTCACAGAAAGGGACTCTTTTCCATAAATAGGAAGCATCATACAAACTCCTCGAAACAATTTGAGATTCACTGTGAAAGAACAATTCTCAGGAAATGGTTTTGAAGCACAGAAAAGCAATGAAACAGAAGATTATTTATTTTTGAGAGCAAAATATGCATGGCTGGAGAAAGTTCTGGAAGTTTCAGTTAATTTTGATGGAGAGTGTTGCTATTTTGTTTGTTTGGGCTTATCTGGATTTCAAGGACGTCAAGTAGATATCTGAGGTACCAAAAGCTGGGAATAAGAATCTTCTTTTTCCATTATGTTATACAAATAAATAGGAATGTTTGTTTACTGGAAGAGTTCTAGAATGTGGTTTGAATTATTGGCATTATATTGCTTATTCAATAAATATCCAGCTCTTCATAACAGCAACTGTAGCACTCATCAGATGCTTTTATATTTTCATATGTGCTTATAACAGGTTCTTTCTCTTGAGACAGTTTGTTCAAAGCAGAGAAAGATAATAATGTGCCAGCATGAATATTAGGACTGTGAATCAAAAGAGATAATCTGAGACCTTTTATTTTCTCCCAGTCTGGGTGGAAATGGCCAGTCTGGAAAGTGCTGAGATCTGATGGCTGGAATGAACCTGCAAAGTGCTCTGGAATGCAGGGCACCCACTGGGCCTGGTTTGGAGTTACTGCACAAATCCAGTGTGAACTCCTGCAGGGTTGTACTGGGGCAGCAGGGATTTTTATGCCACTGAGTTTTCAGAATTAACTTTAGTGCTCTCAAAGCAAAAGTTCATAATATGAATATTGGAGTGCAGCTGTTTCCTCATTTTCTCACAGAATTCCTAAAAGAGAAGTTGGTGTGTTGGAGTTCATGTGCATTTCAGCATCCAGTCTGCACCAATAAAAAGTATAATTTAATGTATCTTACTCTGGGTTTTGTGGCAGCCAGTGCTGCAATAAATATTTCTGATGTTCCTTGGAGAAGTATATAAGGCATTAAAGAATAATTGCCTTATAAAGTGTTGCAACTGGTCAGTCTTGACAGTAAATGATAAATACACAGTTTCTACTGCATGTCTGAAGCAATTTCAGGAAGCCAAATAATCTACATATTGAAATAAATTCAAGTGAAGAAATAGTCCTTTGCAAAAACACCTCCATGGGGAAAGAAGTTGCAGCTACTGATTTAAAAACTGAATCAAATTTACAATTAGTCTAAAAGTCTCCAGAATTCTAATGTACCCAGCTCTCAAAGCTCAGAGCTAATGATCCCAGTGGGTGCATAACAAAGCCTAATTTATGGCATCATTATTTCCAAATAAATAAGGTAATGAGATTCATATCAGTGCATGAGCCTTACCCTTCTCCCCAGGGGAAGGTGCCTCGAGGGAGCTGCACAGGGAGTGTGATGTGGGCTGAGAACATGGCCAGGGGCTGCCAGACTGCTGCAAAATCCTCCCAAGTGACACATTCTACAATAAAACCCTGGGGATTTGCATTCTGCTTCCCTGCACAGCCTGTGCAGAGCCATCCAGAAATCCAGAATTGTTTTAGGCAGGTTAATGTTTATCTGATGCATCTTCCCCTGTGTCTCACTGCTTTGGCTTCAGCCATTTTATTAAAAATATCCCTGAGGGTTGCATGGGTCTATGTGACTCCAGTGCAGTATTTTGAATTCATGAAAGCCCTTTTAAAATATATTGCTCTCATCAGTTTTTAAGGGCCTCACTCTTGTGGCACCTAAAAACCTTTGAATTTGTAGCCTGGCTAAATGCAGGCAGTTCATACCCCTTTCCTGCTATGCCCAAGTCACCCTTTAGCTTGAACAGCCCAAATCTGGAATATTTGTAAATGGGAATTGTATCCTCTATTAATCTTCATTTTGCTGAGCTGAACAAGTCAAGCTCTTTACACCTCTTTCATTTTTTTTTTGTAAGACATTTTCCCTTTCTCCTTCCTGCTAATTTTTATTTTCTTTGTTCACAGTTAGTACTCTTTTTTTTTTTTTTTTTAGATCAAATCTGCTACATTTCACTTCTCCCCATTCTTCTCTCTGGGATCACTCTTTTCCCACATTTCCCTTCTTATCAATGGTCTTATCAGTTGTTCTTATCAATGTTTGGTTCCCATTCATACATGTGCACATGTGTACACATTACATCATGATGGCCTGGGAGATCTGGCCTTGGGAGATAAAAAGTCAAGATTAAATATTTCCTTCCTTAATCTGAGAAAGAGGGGTTTGGAGAGAGACATGACAGCCTTCAACTATTTTAAGGGCTGTGGCAAAAAGTGAATTATTGGTCTGAATTCAGTATTGACCCTGCTTTGAGCTGGAGGTTGGTCTAGGTGGTCTCCTGAGGTTTCTTCCGCCCTGAATTATCTAGGATTTTGTAAAATGTGTTCTGCTCTGCATCCACTGGAGGTGGGATGAGCTGTAAGCGAAGAAAATGCAGCAGAGAAAGTTCAAGTGAGACAACAGAAAATACATCGTTTGCAGGAGATCACCTCATTATCTCTTAAAGGTGGGTCAGAACCAGTGGATCAGAGTGATGCAATGGTTCCTTCCTTGGAGGAATGGTCCTTTGGGACCTTGTCCAATGTCCTCTTCTGCAGTTCAGTGAAATTTTTGGAGGGGTGGAAAGGAAAGGAGGTTCTGGGGACAGGTGAGGAGTCTTCTGTTTGTGCTAGAATAGAATGACATAATAAGAAAGCGAAGCCAGTCCCTCTGCACATCTGCTTTTCTGCTGATACATTTTCTGTATCTTCATTTTCTGGGTGACCATGAAGAGCTGCACCGCTCCACAGCTTGTACTGTAAAGTGAAGGATTCTTATAGATGGATTTTTATAAAGATACACTGCCTGGAAGCAGTGTTTCCACGAGGTCAGAGAAGCTTAAAACTATAAAATAGCTGATAAAATAGCTCAGATCTTATTTTTCTCCCAGATTTTTGGTATTGCCACTTGAAAAAATAGATTAGAAATTGATTCATTTTGTATGCCCGACTACAGCACCAATTTCAAGTATCCATTCTAATCTATAACTGCTGGCAATTACGTCCTTATTTGATCTTTTTCTTAAGCTGCTTCTTTGCTCATGTCTAGACAGACGTCTGCATCTGTGTCACTTGCTAAATATATTGAGCACTCTTTTGCTCTTGTCTTTTCTTTTGCTTGACAAAAACCCTTAGAAAACTAGGAAAGAAAGGAAATGTAAACTTCTGTTTTTCTTTGTAAGCTGAAATCTCTGCTTTCTTCTGTAAACTGAAATCCGTAGAATAGAGTACCCTTGTATGTACTTTAAAAAACATCTATCTCTGAATTATTAGGTAAGGCTTTTATTTGATGTTGGAATATGCATTTGCAGCCCAGAAACTGTGTCCTGAGCTGCATCCAGAGCAGTGTGGGCAGAGGTGAGGGGGGGATTTTCTCCCTGTGCCCCCACAGGTGAGAGCCCACCTGCAGAGCTGCCCCAGCCCTGGAACCAGCACAGGGAGGAGCTGGAGCTGCTGCAGAGAGCCCAGAGGAGGCTCCAGGATGAGCAGAGGGATGGAGCAGCTCTGCTGGCAGGAAAGGCTGGCACAGCTGGCATTGTTCACCTGCACAGGAGAAGCTTTGGGCTGAGCTCAGGGTGGCCTTGCAGGGCCTGAAGGAGCCCCAGGAAAGCTGGAGAGAGACAATTTCCAGGGGATGGAGGGACAGCACACAGGGAATGGCTCCCACTGCCAGACAGTAGGATTGGATTAGATATCAGGAAGAAATTCTTCCCTGTGAGGGTGCTGAGGCCCTGGCAGAGGTTGTCCAGAGAAGTTTTGGCTGCCCCTGGATCCCTGGCAGTGCCCAGGGCCAGGGTGGATGTTGGGGCTTGGAGCAGCCTGGGACAGTGGAAGGTGTCCCTGCCCAGGCTGAAATGAGATGATCTTTATGGTCCTGTTCCAACTCAGGCCATTTTATGATTCTATCATTTATGTAACTTTAAAGTCAAATTTATGGAAATATAGGGACCTCTGGAGGTTTGTAGTCCAGCCTGCTACAGAGAGCAGGGTAGCTTTAAAGTTAGCTTATATTGTCTGGGGCTTTGGCTATCTGAATTCTAAAACACTCCAAGGATGGTGTTTCCATGCTCTCTCTGTGTGCTCTGACCTGATGCTGTACCTAGCACTGGGGGAAGAATTTTCTGCTGATGTCCGGTTGACAAATTGCACCACTTAGACCATTTATGTCTTTTCATAGAGATAAAATATAATTGCTTACCTGAAATAAATTGTTCCTGCTTATTTTTCTTACTGCCTTCCTTGGGAACAGTTATCTTTAGTCATTCAGCAAATGGAGATGTGAACAAGTCACCATTAGTAAAGCATGGTTGCAAATACACCATAAAAAAACTATTCCATGATCACTGTAGGCATTCCTTTATCTCTTATTTAATACATGATAGCTTCCTCCTCAGCGTGAGGAAATAAGTGACCTTTCATTTGCTGTGGGATGTCATTGCACACTCCCTGTTGCCAAGGAGCCCCTGATATCATGGAAGATCATACCCGCTTCTAATAAGGACTTGTCTGGTCATTCATAAATTTTTCTTGTGTCCTCAGGTCTGATTATCTACAAGGCTTTGTGTTTCTGGAGGATTTTAGTACACTTGCCATGGGCTACTTTTCCTCAAAAAGGCATATAAAATATCAAGTCCACTTCATGGCCTTTCCTTGTTGTTTTCTTCTCGTTGTTCCCCAGCTCTTGCCATGTCATGCCATGGTTAGCTCAGGCTGCTTTGATTATGTGGTGTGCAGGAGGGCACAAGTTTCCTGTGTTTTCATGACCATGTCAAATTGCAGCCCTTCAAATTGCAGAAAATCCTAATTTTCTTGTTTGCTGAAAAAAAATCCATGACCCAATCCTTAATCCATGAGCCAGATGCAGACACTGCCTGGCTCGGATGAGAAGATGGTCTGAGAAATGGGTGGCCTGGAGCAGCAGCAAAATGTGTTCCAGGGCTTCTCCCAGATGGAGCAGTTCCCACTGGGTGTGACTGTGTGAAAGCCAATCTGTCCCTCAGATAAAGCAGAGAAATGGGCTGTCATTTGTCCTGTCTGTAAAGCTCTTCCAAATGCACAGAAACGTCATCAATTCCACTCTTGTTGGCATTCAGGTGACTTCAAAACCATCCACTCCAGCCTTTCTGATAATTTATACTCTGGAAATACTAAAACAGCTCAATAAAGCAACTCAGGTCCTTACCCAGCTTTACAAACAAGTCTCAAGGATGATTCAGCACCTTATTATTTACAGGCTTCTATTCTTGGAGTTATTTGGGATTAGAGGAAGGATGATAACATGATCAAGGCAGCAGTGTAGGACTCAGCAGGACATGTTCATTCCCCTGTCTCAGAGCTGCCTGTGATTCTGGGCCAGTCACTTCTGACTGGAGATTCTGCTGGAACTTAAATATTTGTTGCTTTTTACCTGTGTAAGATGTGAGCTGTGAAGTTCCCAGTGACAAAAGTAGTGGTAGCAAAACTTCCTTAATTGACAGGAGTGCTGTAGAGGTGAAGGCAGTAAAGGGCATGCGAGCTGTAGCTGGCAGGATAGGAGGCATCCCTGGTCTTCTCAGTTCCATTTCCACTGAAAACAGGCATTTAATGTACTGGTTTATAATTTCATTTCACCAGTGCACAAGGCATTTTGGCTGATATATGGATATCAGAGAGAACAGCACAACTCTTTCCTAAGTTAGTCTGAATATAACATCATTTTCTAACCAGACTGCCTTTGTCTAAAATGAAGTTTCCTTGTTACCATTTCACTCAAGCTGTCATGTTGACTGTTGCCTTTTATTTGCCATAAAGAAGTTCCAGGGTTTTGAGGGTCTATTTTGTGTCCTTACTCACAGCAAGTTTTATTTTAACATTTAAAGGGAATAGCTTTGCCTTGGAGTGTACAGCTGAGGCACGTTAAAATGAGACACTTAATTTTATCTAATTCTGCCATGGATGGGATATAATTAAAGTGTAAGTCTCTGGAGAGATTTGCTCATTTATTCATTTTGCCACTCTGTGTGAAACTCCCTTTTTCTGTGTTTTCTTCCTGGGGCTCAGATAATGCAGACAATTGTACAAATGCGTGGTCATTCTCATCTATGTAGGATTTCCTTGGGCTGGCCTCTTCCTCCTGTGCTTTTGGTTTGATTTTTGATACCAATTCTCTGTTGTTTGTTTGTTCCCTTTCTTAGGATTTTGAATCCTTTTTCTCTGCCAAGGAAGAAAATATTATTTATTCGTTCCTGGGCCTTGCTCCTCCTCCAGGCACAAAGGTATGCCCTTCCATGGGGATCATTTATTTGATTTTAATAAAAAATGAACATTGGCAGTGACTCAGCATGTCACATTAGAGGCAGTAGCAAGCAATATGTTAGATGTTGGAGCAGCAAAGTGTTCTCGGGGGAAAAAAAGTGGCTGGTTCAGTAAATAGTAGAAAATACTTCTTTCTTGCCTTCTTTCACTGCAGGCTCGTTACCATGGCTCCAGTGATGGGTTTGTTGTTGTTGTTGACACAAAGCAGTGTTTTATTATGTTCAGCTTTTAAATGTTGCAGACTCCCTCACACAGTTTCTAGGTGGTGTTGGTTACAAGAAGCCTCCCCTTGCTCCTGACCACATTGGACAGGGCCAGTCCTGGCCCCCAACACGGGATTGGGATCAGACCCACCCCATCCTTCACTGGCACCATGGAACACTCTCCCTCTGCCTGCAGGAGAAAAGGGCTCACCCAGCCCTTCACCAAGCCCCTTTGGCATGTCTGCCTGTGGTTCTCCATCGCATTTTGACAATGTTCTAATATATTTCTGGCAAAAGAAAAACATTTTATTTTGGTTTTTTCCCCTGGTGTTGTTTTTTACAGAAACCAATGTGTTTTTTCTTTATTAGAATCTTCTTCTAATTAGAAGTTTTATAACTGAGGCTGTTACAGCTCTGCTATCCTGAGCTCATAAAATATTGCCATCTTTAACGTGGGTGAGCCAACAAAAGAAATTAATCAAGAGTGATGAGCCAGAGCCACAGGAGAACTCTGCTGCATTGTGGTGACCTGGCTGAGGAAGTGCCTTGGAGCAGGAGATCTGCCTTGGTCCAGCTCTGCAGCAGCTTTGTTAGTGAAACACCATTGGAAATACTTCTTTATCCTCTTCTGTAAAAGCAGAGGGGGAAAAAGAAAAAAGAAAAAAAACCAAAAAAACAAAAAAAAAAAACCGGAGCTTTTTCTAAATGCTTTGAGAGCCACAGCTGAAAACACACTCAGGGGTGTGTTTTAAATGTCCCAGTTGTTATAAATGTCTTTGCCACTGAGTCCCTGCATGATAAGGAGAGTGATTTAAACTTTCTGCTTTAGCTGTGCCATCTCCCACCCAGGGAAATAAAAATGACTTGCCTACCTCACAAGGGTCTTGTGAGAATTCATTTAATTAACATCCACAAAGCCATGAAAGGCTTAAAGGACTGCAGGTATTACATATTATAGTCATTATAAAAGATATGTGGAGAATCAGTGAGATAAAGAAAATAGCATTTTTCCACCTTCCCACTCCACAGAGTATCTGCTTCTTCATGCAAGGTCCTGGTAGATTCTGTATCTGTGAAGCAAAGTGACAATTTTTTAGAATTCATTCGTTCCCAGCTGTCAGCAGAGGCTATTACAGTTTCTACTTTGTGACTACCTTGGAAATGTTGAAAATAATATGTTTGGTACATTCTGCTGGGCAGATTTGTTTGTCAGTGCCATTGGTAGCAGGCAAGTCTTGTTTACAGTGATTAATTGCTGCCTTGGTGGTGGCCGCAGGCCAGAGAGTGCAAATAAGTGAGAGCGTTTGTAAAGTCCCTGTTAAATGTGGAATTCTGATAGTCTCCCTTTCAGAGTCTATTCCTGTTTGTGAGAGACATACACACTTCTTGCAGAGGTGTTTCTCAGCATCTTCACTGCAGGAGAGGCTGCCTGCTTTGTCAAATCATGAACTCTCCTGCTCTGCCTCTGCTTCTGCTTCTCTTTCTGCTTCCCCCTCATTCTCTGCCAACTCCACCTTAGATAAGCACAATTAATGGCTCATGACACTGATTTCCAGCAGCATAAATCTGGAATTGTAAGTCAGGTGTGGAAGAGATGGTGATGGTGACACATATGACAAGGTTTCCTATTATTCCCTTTTTAAAAAAATGTGTGGGTTTTGGGTTTTTTTCTTTTCTGCAATGAAGAAGCAAACTATAAAGCATGGCATCACCACAAGGCAGTAAGCATTTTCTTTCTAGAGATTTTTACCATGCTGAGACATGAAAAAGATCAATATGAAGCTGATATCTGTTTGATACTCTTGTCTTAAAACATTATATTTCTTTTTCCATCCATCTTTTGTCTCATACTGCACCAAGACTAGAGAAGTTCTTTACTGGCCATGATCCTGTTTCACAGCACAATCCAACAGCATCCTGACCAGGACTGTTTTGAGCTTATTTCCTTCCATCTGAGGAAGCACATGAACCTTTTGGGGTTCCCTCAACAAATTATAACTTCCCAACAAAATATTTGTAATTAAATTTATTGCCAATTCATTGCCATTGCTTAGTGCAAAAAATACACATTCAGTTCTGCAGATTCTCTTGTTCTGTTGTTTCTATACATCAGTATATTCTGTATATTAGAGTGCTTCATCCAGCCCTGTCCCAGCACAGGGAGGAGCTGGAGCTGCTGCAGAGAGCCCAGAAGAGGCTCCAGGATGAGCAGAGGGATGGAGCAGCTCTGCTGGCAGGAAAGGCTGGCACAGCTGGCATTGTTCACCTGCACAGGAGAAGCTTTGGGCTGAGCTCAGGGTGGCCTTGCAGGGCCTGAAGGAGCCCCAGGAAACCTGGAGAGAGACAATTTCCAGGGGATGCAGGGACAGCACCCAGAGAATGGCTTCAAACTGAAAATCTACATGTTCAGATCAGATTTTAGGAAAAAAATTCCTCCCTGGCAGGGTGGGCAGGCCCTGCCCCAGGGTGCCCAGAGCAGCTGTGGCTGCCCCTGGATCCCTGGAAGTGTCCAAGGCCAGGTTGGATGGAGCTCTGAGCAGACTGGGATAGTGCAAAGTGTCCCTGCCCATGGAACAAGATGATGTTTAAGGTCCCTTCCAACCCAAATAATTCAGTGATTCTCCAATTCTGTGATTTTATCATAGCAAGTGTATCTATTGCCTTAAAGGGTGCAATGTGCCCTAAAATGCAGTGACTTTGCAGGAAACCAATCCATGATTGGTTTCAGCAAGGGTCTGTTAGCTCCCATCATCCTCTCCTCTTCCCTCCTGACCACAATGGTCTTTGTGTTTTCTAAAGCATCATTTAGCAGGGCTGAGCAGAACAGTTTTCTGTGCCTGAGAGAAGCAGCAGACATAGTGCAGCTTGTGTTAATAAATAATTTAATATATTAATACTAAACACCTCCTCACCTGAAGGAATACCTGGTCTAGATTAGTTCCAAACACAGTTCAGGGCAGGCTGGGATTTGAGGGCAGCTGTGCCTGACCCAAAGATCACTCAAACTTGTGACAGATTTCTAAGAGATCCTGTTTAATCTTGGATTAGTGGCCTGAGTAGTGATGTTCTAAAAGGATACATATGTAGATCTGGGCTATAATTGTGTAGTTTGTATGTTTGGGGTCAGGTGTGTCAGTCTCAGCTGCCTCAAAAGTTGGGTACATTTTTTTAAAGCTGCCACCATTTTTATGCTCAATCTGACTCAGTGAACTCAGTGATTTCTGCTATTTGAGGGTCTGTTTTCAAATACTGCTTCAGGTGCATACCTGAAGCCTTAATCCCACTATTCTTGATCTTAATATCCAGAATCTTGATATCCCCAAATCTGTAGATACTCAAGCTTAAGTTAGTGGAAGAAAGCTTCTTCTAAATCTGCTTTGAATTACAAATTTGTGCTATGTGCACTTTATTTAAAGAGAAAATGACCTGTCAGCCAATCTTTAGAAATGGTACTTCATTTTGAATTCGTTGAAAATTAAATTCTGTGTTTCTATGGAGAGCCAGTGTGGCAATGCTATTCTGAATGTCAGAGTTCTCCACATAATTAACAAGAACTCTGTGTGTGTGTGTGTGTGTGTGTGTTCTGGCTGATAACATGCTGCTTCTAGAGTTTAGTTCTTTCAGCTACAGCTCTTTTTTTTGTGCCTTATGATCTAAGTATGTGATTCATCTGAGATGGATTCACACAAAAGGGTCATTTTAATTAGGATGCTCTCTGTGGTTCTTATGTATTTTATGTCCCAGCCAAAAATACTGAGTGTATGGATTTTAATGAAATGTTAATATTTGTGCTGAAAATAAATATTTAACCTACTTCAAGACCAGGTTGGATAGGGCTCTGAACAACCAGGCCTAGTGGAGGGTGTTCCTGCCCATGGCAAGGAGGTTGGAATGAGATGATCTTTAAGGTCCCTTCCAATCCAAATCGTGGTCAGTGATTCTATTAATTTAAGTTTAATTAACACTGTCCCTTTAAGAAACTTCTGCAAAGAAAGTATCTGTAAGAAGTTGCCATTTCCTTAAGAAAATAATGTATTAACACAATGTTGCATGAGAGAATTTCAATGTATGTTTGTGTTACTACATATTTCAATCTTCAAATATTTTTTGGCTTCTGGGAGAAAAATAAACAATAAACCAAGCCAAACAAATGTCTCTGTAGATCTGTTTTTAATAACAATGCCACCAGCATCAGAGTGCAGTGATCCCATAGTTTTATGTGCACTTGAAGTGAGACGATATTGCCAGAAAAAGAAATTGTCTTTTCTCCCTCCTCCTTCCTCTGGCTCCTTCTGCTCCCTCCCAGCTGCTCACCCCTCTCCCCAGCACCCCCCACGTGCTGGCACAAACATTTGTGCAGCTGTGTGACAGAGTGTGAAAGTGCTGTGAGGTTTTGCTTTTTAAAGCTTTCATCTTGATCAGCTCCTGCTCCACTTCCAGAGGAAGGAGAACTTAGGGACCTTTGTGCCCACTCTCTGTTCACTGCAAGTAACTTGGATGTTAAACTGACTTTCCACAACTCAGGAGAAAATTGCCAAAAGAGCACCAAACCTTACAGGCAGTCAAGTTTCAGCAAAAACATCAAACTGCTGTGATATCTGCTTCCTGACATTCCTGAGCTCCTTTCTATCATTCCTGTCCCCATCCAGCAGAGCTTGTCAGCAGGAGGACATCTCTTATGTCCCACAGCACATCTTGGGACAAAGATCCCTAAGCCAGCACTCAGCCAGTCAGCTCTGGGGATAAAAGCCAGCCAGACATGCCCTGTTCTGCAGAACAAGAGCACTGGCTGAGGACAACTGTGGTATTTTCTGAGACCCCCGCCGTTGGGAGGAAAGGAAGGAATCTGACTCCATGTTCTCAGAAGGCTAATTTATTATTTTATGATATTATATTATATTAAAGAATGCTATACTAAAACTATAGTAAACTATACTAAAGAGTGTAGAAAGGATACTTACAGAAAGCTAGAAAGATAATAATGAAAAACTCCTGACTCTCCTCAGAGAGTCTGACACAACTGGCTGCAATTGGCCAATAAGTAAAAACAATTCACATGCAACCAATCAAACATGCATGTGTTGGTAAACAATCTCCAACCACATTCCAAAGCAGCAAAACACAGGAGAAGAAAATGAGATTAAATTGGTTTCCATTTCCTCTGAGGCTTCTCAGGAGAGAAATCCTGGCAAAGGGATTTTTCCAGAAAATGTGACGGTGACAGATATCATCGTGGGGACACTGGAGGAGGACTTGTGAAGTTTAAAGGACAGGGGAACATGACTGAGGGCTTCTCTTTAACTGTGGAGACAAATGAAATGATGGAAAAGCAGCCAATCCCAAAGTAACTGGGTGGCTGAGCTGTAAGGGCTTGGTCACGGGGATGGGGAAGGAGTTTTTCCCCTCTCAGGGATGTGCTGCTCTTCCCAAAGCCTGTGGGACTCAGCATGACACAGGACAGAACCTTCCTTGAGTGCCAGAGGAACCCACTGTAGATGGAGAGAATGTAGTAAAATAGAGATACTGATGAAAATAATCTCACACCTAATTGAATACAGCTGTGTTAATTACTACCCTTAACAGGCCACAGTCAGATCCAATTGGGTTGGGTATTATAAAAGAGCAGGTTAGCTAGTTAAGGAGTCAGATGAAGTCTGTTGGCTGTGTTGTAAAGAGCTGCTCAGGGAAATCAGGCCAAAAGGTATGGAACTTTTGTGAAAACACCTGCCCCAGATAACACCTCTCAGAGGGGGTCAAATTTCCTTTTAATGAATAAGATTCTTTACCTACCTACTACAAATCACTTCTGAAATCTCCCACTGATGATGATTAGAATTTTCTTCACAGCCAATTTGTACTCATTTTGCATCTCCCTCAGCACTCCTTGTTGTCCTATCCCTGTCTGATGTTTACCCTGATCTATTTTGGGAGTGCCATCATATCCCCTCACAGCATCACTTTCAACAGATGAAAGCAATGAAGTTTTTTTTGTCCCCCTTTCGTAAGACAGGCTCTCCACTCCCTCAGATGTTCCTGGAGCCCTCTCTGCACCTGCTCCAGTCTGAGTTTCTCCTTCTTGAGCCTGAGTGACTGGGCTGGCACAGAGCAATCCAGAGGAGGCTTTTCCTCACCTCATGTATCCGAGGATCACATTTTTTACCTCTTTCATTGTCCCATCACCCTCATGGCTCAGTTATCCCATACTTATTTAAATACATCCATCTTTTTCTTATCTTTTTCTTCCTTGATGATTATTAACTGACAAGCTCTTAAAGTGCAATAGAAAAATCACTTTCTAATGTCTGACCCAGAACTGCTTATCCCAAATAAGGTGACTTTGCAGTTCATGCTCTTGCATTTCATCATATTTCTGCTGTGCCACTTGAGGTTTCCTTTTATCTGACACAGTGTGGGAGCCACTGTGACCTTTCAGAGCCACCTGGCTGAAAGGACACCAGGCTATTTGTCAAATAAAGAACTTCCCAGGAGGTGCTTGGTTATGGTTCTGAAGTAAATGGACTTGAGTGACTGATTGGGAACAGTTTCCTGATGTTTTTAAGCAAGATAGTTAAGAGACTAAATGTGAAATCCTTTATTACTTCTGTTTTCCTGGAGCTTCTGGATGATTTTTAATTGGAATTCATGCTGGTGTAAAAAGGGTTTTTTTTTACTGAAACTCAGATGTGCCATCAGGGTGAACTTTGGTTTCTATTGAACTTTCCAGAGGAAGGTTAGAGAATCTGCTGTGCTGAGAAGTGCTTGAATTCATGTTTTCCCCACACAAATCCCACCTGGTCAGCATGCCAGCAAGTGTTCTTTTCACAGGAGAAATACACCCTAAAAGGGGGTATTTTCATTTGAGAGCTGAAGCAAAAATAGAAAAACACTTTCCCAAAACAAGAAATTTTATAGAAATGAGTTGTCGATTATGTGCCCTGAAGCTTACCATGATTTCCCCTTTGCTGCCAGGAGACTGAAAAGTCTGATGCTGCAGAGGAGAAGTCTGATGCCACAGAGGAGAAATCAGAAGCCACAGAAGATAAATCTGATTCCAAGGATGAAAAATCTGATGCAGCAAATGAAACTGAGGTACACACAGAAGACAAGGCAGATGAAGGGGCTCCTGAAGAGGCTCAGTCTGGCCAGACACCCCCAGAAGGTCAACAGGTAATTTTTCCTTTCTCTTTGTGATCTGAGGGATTTACCTGTTCTAAGCACATAGAACATAAACCCACAAGGCCTCCTGGTGTGCCCCAGGGTGACTGATTGCAGAGTGTCTTTTGCATGTGTTTTCTTTGATATCAGGATGATATCAAACCTGGATAAAACTCCAGGGAACTTTGTTCTGATTCTTGAATATCAGCAGCAGCCTTTTGCCACTTGTTACCCCAAGCTTTTTACTTTATTTTGATGGTCATTGGGAAGCAGAGTCTAGTTATGGAGGGTAATTTAGGACTAGGCATCTGAGTCCTGCCTGGGTGAAAAAAACAATTTGCTGCTCTCAATGGCCAGCATGTGTGCAGTGCTGATAAATCTGGCTGTAAATGTTTGCTGCAGATCTGACAGTGACTTCTCCAGGCCTTGCAGAATCCCCTGGGCAGTGCAGAAATGGAAGCCAATGTTTTCCTTCCTGTCTACTCCTGCTCTGGTACTACAGATCTCAAACTGCAGCTCAGGTTTGAGCTGCATCCTTTAAGGATGGCTTTATTTGGATTTTTACTCTTCCCAGGCAGTCAGGCCTGTTTGTCAGGTTCTTCTGTGTTTGGAGATCAGATGGTTCCTGGGGGATATCCAGCCCAAATGCATCATCTCTTACATCAAAGATGAGAACAAATGGAGTTTGGGTTTTTTTCATCTAGCTGCAATATTTCTCCAGAGGAAGCACCTCTGTTAGGCTTTTCCCCACTGCCCTTTTTAATAGTGACTGATCTGGTCACTGTTGGTCTGGAAAAGCCCCTTTTACACACCCTCAGGCACATCTCAGCCACTGGGAAGTCCCACTCATAATTTCAAAACAGTGATGAGGAGGGACAGCCCTCAGTGGGAACTAAATTCCTCCTTAAGGAAAACTATATCCAAGCACTTTTCATGTTGCCATGAATTTCAGCTGGCAGGTGAGTGCCATCAAACTCTTTTTTTTCTTTTTTTTGGCTCATAAGAGGAGCCAAAACTGCTGCCTGGCTTGGATGCCTTGCCCTTCTGGCTGGCATTCTGCTTTAATGCTTTTCAAATGAGAGCAGAATGCTGGAATTTGTCTGCAAATGTGTCAGGCAGCTGTGGAGGAGAGGTTTTGCACTGACATCATGCAGCACCACTCCTGTACAACCAGCACCTTGCTCCACTTCTCACAGAAAGGATTGGAGTTAAAAGTGGAAAATAGATTTCTTTGTAGTTTTTCAGGGAGGGGAGAGGCAGAGGAGAGAGCACAGAAAACACTTTTTGCCCTGTTCCACCACCCACTTCTCGTGTCACCCAGGACAAATCACTTCAGTGCTGTGGCATCTGCCTGCCTTGCTATAGTTCATCCCAATTATCACTTCTGTTGGGATGGCATGAATCATTCTGTAGGAATTCTGCTATTCTCACTCACTACAGACAGCACACAGAGGACAGGGTTAGATGAGAAGAGCAACTCTGAGGCAGCTACAGCGAGATGAATTCCACCTTTTGTCTCTGTATCTCATTTTTTGCTTATAAAAGAAAGTAAAAATACCATTTCCTTACCTGAACAGGGTTTTATGAAAGTAAAGATGCTCAAAGACTGCCAGATTGCCCTCAGAGTATCTCCACTGGATGCTAAATCTTAAAGGATAGAGGTATTTTCAACACAAACATTTGAAAGATGGCAGTTTTATGTTCCATGGCTGAATTAATATGCCAGTGGGAATTTAGTACTGGAATTTTGGCCTTATTTAGCACTGCTTCAAACCACCTCCAAAATGACTCCCATTTGTGGGGTGTAACCAGGCCAGCTCTTCTGCAGTGACTTTGCAGGAGAAATGTCAGCGCTGTGGAAAATTCTGGAATTACCTCAGCCTTTGCCAGTGAGCCCAGGACAGAAACCAGAACAAACTGGGGCTGGCTCAGCCCTGGGGAGGGTCCAGGTTTCAGGAGGCTCCTCCTGTGCTCAGGAGCAGGGGATGTTCAGTGTGGAGGTTGCAGCTCTCTCCACCTTCTGCTGCTGCTCCTGGGAGATGCAGAAATGCAGAAGCTCCAGGTTTTTTCTGCATGGATGCAGTGCCTCCCATTCCTGCTTTGTCTGTCCCTTTGGTTTTGAGCTTCCTGAAGAGAAGACTGAGCTCCAGCTCACATGGACCCTGCTGGTCACTCCATGTGCTGGTAATAAATTTTCTGTGGTTTCACTGTCTGATTTTGACTTCAGGTTTAAGCTTGGAGGTTTGAGTATTTTTTAAGTGGTGTCCCAGTTAAATCAGTTTTCAGTACAGATTAGGCTCCCTTCAGGGCAAAATTATTTTAGAAACATGTTCAAAAATCATATTATGATGCAAGTCTGTATCCTGTCTCAGCAATTCCCCAGGCCATATTTAAACCTTGGCACTGCAATTCACTCCCTTAAGTCATTCCATGAGAACTCAAATCAACCCCTCTGCCTTCTGTGTGGCACTGTGACATTTGCCTCTTGTCTTTGGGATTTTGTGTAGGATCAGCTCTTTCTCCCAATAGCCAGCTTAGGATCTAACATTAAATTCTAGTCACTTTTTTTTTCTTTTTTATCTCTCTCATCACTTCTGCTCAATCTACAGTCTAAAACCAGCTTGCATTATTTTTTATTCCCTGTTGAGCCAAGGCATCTGTTGCAGCCTACAACACTTAACAGAATCACAAGCCAGATTCTGAATGATGATATACAGCATAGATAAGACTCTCCATAATTCTGATTTTACTTTCATTTTGCAGACCAGCTAATTACCAAAAAACCCCCACAAAAACTCCACCTGAACAACAAGGAAGCAAAACCCAGCTCCAAATCTTTGCTTGCCAGTGAAGCAGTTTTGATTGGAAGTAACTGAGGAAAAGGGAGCTCAATTTAATGATTTTATAATCCTTTTCCAGCATAAAAGTTAAGCTTGAATGTGCTTTGTGAGTTAATTTGGAGGACAGTATCTCCAAATGAATCCAGTGAATTCCACATAATTTTCCTAAATTCAGTGTTTAACTTCTGCTGTGTTTACCTTGTCTGATTTCTGATATTCTTCTTTAATTTATCTTTTTAACATTTTCTTTTGTATCTCTTCTGTAGGAAGGCGAGGAAGAACATGCAGCAACAGGGGTATAGTACACCTGGACATTTTATCATCTTTTGTTTGTGTGTATTTAATTCCTTTTCAGTCCTTTGGCTTCACTCAAAAGCTGGTAAATTCTTATTCATGAAAGTAAACACAGCACAGTGATATTCTGCTAGAGATAATGATTGGTCCTATCGTGGTGTTATTGGCTGGGAACAAAGATGGGCCTTTAATCATTAAAAGCTGTAAATGGAATGGAAATTGTCTGTCACAGAGCCTTCAATAAAATTTGCCAAGGGCTCCCATGACAAGTCCATCTTTGATAATCACTGACTGACACCATGCTGTGGTTGCATTTTCAGTGTGAAAGACTCGTTCTGACAACTTAGGCAGTTCTGCCCATAAAGGAGATATTTCCCTCATGAGAATTTCTAACACCCAGGTGCCAATCCTCAAACACTTTTCTGCTTTGCCCAAATCTCCAGGATCATCCAGTGCCACCTCAGTGCCACCAGCATCACCCCAAACCCTGCCCCAAGGGACACATCCAGACTCCTCTGGGACAATTCCAGTGACTCCAAACCTCCCTGGGCAGCTCATCCCAAGGCCTGACCACTCTGCCAGGGAAATTTTCTTCTCTAATCTCCAATCTGAACCTCTTCTGATGCAATTTAAGGCCATTTCCTTTGTACTTTCATTGGCAGCAGAACTCAACCCTCCCTCATTGCCCCTCCTGTCAGGAGTCATGCAGAGCAATGAGGTCCCCCTGAGCCTCCTCTTCTCCAGCCTGAACCTCCCCAGCTCCCTCAGCTGCTCCTCCCAGGATGTGTTTTCCTGACCCTAAAGCTCCTGGAGCCATGAGCAGAGTGCAGAGGTTCCTGGAGAGGCTGGTGAGGGCCACCAAGCCTGGTTAGTTTTACCCTGGCACCACCAACTAATTCTTCAAGCAAGAGAAAGAACCATTTTTTTCCCCTGTAAAAGTTAATTGACTTGAATTTTGGATGGAAGTTGGTAATATCTGAAAGATGTGGCTTGTCTGTTGTCTCTCCTGGCCCTGTGTCAGAGTTCTCATGAGATAAAAAAGGCATCTTTCCTGGGGGAAAATGCCCAGAGAGGCAATATTCCTTTGGCATAAGAACTTCTAATCCACAGATGTTTGTGCTACATTTCTGGTTTTGCAGAATGATTCCTTAGTGCAATGTTTTTCCCTGAAAAACAGCTGAAACCAGGAATCTGATTCCAACAGTTCCATTCCCAAGCAGGTATTTAAGCAGGATTTCACTTTGGCAACTCAGGTGTGATTCCTGCAGAGACAGGAGGTGCCTGGGAGGAAAAACAAAGGTCTGTGCTGTACAACCTGCAGTCCTGGCTGAGAGCTCATTATTGATTCTTTGATTGGTTATGCCAGGAAGAAATTCACGTCACTTTTGCAGTCCAAGCAGTTTGTGAAGGGGCTGCAGATTGAGATAAAGCTGATTTATTCACATGGGAGTGCCTTTGGACAAGAGATGGCTGGAAGAGGAGCAGAGGTGCCCACAACACAATTTCCAGCTGTTTTTTCAGAGTAGAACTTCATTTACTCTAGAAAGAGAATAAGCAGAGATTGTTGTCTGAGTGACACAAATTCAAGTTTTCAGATAACTGTTGATTGAAACAAAGGGCTGTTTTTCAATTGTGTCATTTCTCCTGCATAAAAGAGAGAAATAAGAACTTTAGAGATAGAAACAAGGCTATATTATCTGATTCTGGGTGATCTTTAGATCATTCAGGAGTCTAGTTCCAGTGCCATGAACCTTTAGTTGTTTACTGCTTCAGGAAAGTGTATAATTAAAAATACTAAACTTTTTGTCATATTTACACATATTTCATATTCTTATTTTGGTTTTGAGCACCTATTTGCAGCTTTATCACATGTTCTAACCTCCCTAGGAAGAGGGTTCTTATATTCCAGGAAGTGCCTATAAACTCCACAAAATAAAGCCCTGCCACATTGAGATTAAACACTCTATACATTAATTCTGTTTTTGAATCTCAAAGAATACTGCATTTACTAGAAATAGAACAGTTGTAAAAGCAGAGCTTTGCATTTCAAGACTGTTTATTTTTTCTTTCAATTCCTATATGGTAACTACAAATATTTTCTATTTTAAAAAAAAGGAAGAAGAAGAAAAGCAGGGAGAGGAAGAAGAAAAGGAAGAGGTGGAGGAGCAGGAAGAGTCTTAGTACAGTTCCCTACGACACAATATTTCTTGAACAGGTTTTCAGGTAAATATTGAGACATCAAGCACAGTTTCTAAATGCCCTTACAGTAAGATAAAATTGCAATTTTTGTAGTTACTGTTGTGGACAGGCAAAGTGTCCATGCATAAAGTACCCAGCTGATAACTCAAAAGTAGATTTAACTGTTGTAGCTTGTCTTTCACATGGAATAAGAATGATTCCCTCTCCTCTCTTACTCAGCTACTGATTCCACTGCAGCTTTTAGGAGCTCTATGCCTCACATGAATTCCTCTCTCAATTTCAGTTGAAAACTTAAAATACTGGTAAGAGAGAGGAGCCTGATGGGCAATATGACTCAATATAAAATTACTGAAAATAGGCCAGATTTGAAACCACAAAAGAGGAAGCACCTGGAAGGCAGAGTTTGTCCTGTATGGATGTGTGAGCACACCAGCACTGCTCAAGTTCTGTCAGCATGTGCTTTCTAATTTTAATTTTCAGTTTTTCTTCTTCCTCTGTCCCTTCTCCCCTGCACTAAAATACAGATCAGAAAATCACTTACTGGGGAGAAACTCAAACTTACAAGAGAGTTGGAACTTCCAGCAGATTTTCCTTTGGGTGGTGGGACTTCCTCCTGGTCACAGACACTAAATGCTCTTTCTAGGATCCATAGACTCATGGAATGGTTTGGGTTGGAAAGGACCCTAAAGATGATCCAGTGCCAATCCCTGCCATGGGAATGGACACCTTCCACTATCCCAGGCTGCTCCAAGCCCCTTCCAGCCTGTCCTGGGCTGGATTCCCAGCTGACTCAGACTCTGAGGTAGCTGCCAAAGGTTTCACCAACCAGGTGCAGGTGGGATTTCCCAGCAGGAAATCCATCACTTCTTTCATGCTGCCTCTCCCAAATCCGGGTTCATGTGTTGCATGGGAATTAATTCATCACAGCATTGTGCAGAGTTTAGATCTGTAACATCACAGAAGTGCTGAGTTCTAATTGATTTTTCTTTGTTTTTGTTCAGGAAGCACCAGCTGGAGCCACCCCACCAAAGAAAAGAAAATCCCTTTCTCAAGCAAAGCACCACTACCTTTTGTGCCTGCATGAACATAAAAACACAAACAGAACTCAGCCACCACTCTGTCCCACCTGTAACCTTTATATATATATTTGGTATTCCAGTTGCTTGTTAAAATGGATCTGATGTCTGACAGATGGTATTTCAGTCAATTGTTATGTGTTGGGATAGTTTTGTCCATGTCACATTTAGATTGTGAGCTCTCCAGGGCAGGAACCATGTCTCTCTCCATGTCCAAACACTGCCAAGCACGTTGCTGCCACTCAGCAGCACTCACACCCCTGATGTCTTCAGAGGAAAAGAAATTCAGCACTGAAAACTGCAAAGAGGCTTCCTGTACACAAGCCATGTGAGTCACTTCTCCCTCAGCTGGCATTTGAAAATGATTGAGATTCCCATTGTGCAGCAGTTTAAATAAATGTGTTTTCTGTCATATCTGCCCTTGTCTGCAAAAGCATTAATTTAACTCTGCTGCAGAGATGTTTTCTCCATCCTCAGGGTTTTGGGCTGTACAAAGCCATGGAATCATAGAATCATGGAATGGTTTGGGTTGGAAGGGACCTTAAACATCATCCAGTTTCCACTGTCTGAGGTTGCTCAGAGCTCCATCCAACCTGGCCTTGGACACTTCCAGGGATGGGGCAGCCACAGCTTCTCTGGAAAACCTCTGCCAGGGCCTCTCACAATAAAAAATTTCTTCTCAATATCCCTTCTAAACCTACTCTCTGTCAGTCTGAAGCCATTCCCTGGGTGCTGTCCCTGCATCCCCTGGAAATTGTCTCTCTCCAGCTTTCCTGGGGCTCCTTCAGGCCCTGCAAGGCCACCCTGAGCTCAGCCCAAAGCTTCTCCTGTGCAGGTGAACAATGCCAGCTGTGCCAGCCTTTCCTGCCAGCAGAGCTGCTCCATCCCTCTGCTCATCCTGGAGCCTCCTCTGGGCTTTCTCCAGCAGGTCCACATCCTTCCAAAATCATCAGCCCAAGGTGCAGCAGTGGCCAAGACCCAGGGAAATGCACTGTCAGCAGGATGGCAGGGCTTTGCAGCCATACAAACCTGGCTGTGTTGAACAGGTTGTGCAGTCTGGTCTCAGGGAAGTCCTGGGGATGTGAGAAATACAGAGAGAACAGCAGCTGGAGAGGATGAAACAGCTGCTCCATGAGGAGGCTGAAAAGACTTTTCAATTTGGAGAGGAAGCCAAGGAAGCTACAAAAAAATCATAAAGATGAATGCAGAACAGTGAGTCAGAAAATCCTGCAACACCATAATGAAAATTAGCAGACACAATGAAATTAATGGATTGGCTTGGAAGAGAAAAGAGAGAGAATGTTTTTATGCAGTGAGTCAGGAAATTTTGGAATTCGTCATCACAGGATGTTATGGAAGCTGACAATGTCAACGTGAAGGGATTGGGCAATGTCAGGAACAAGAGGGTCATAAATGGATACTACAGCCTGGGATGTGTCCATCCTGAATCCAAGGAATCACAGATGCTGGTGACTGGGGGCAAAAGGATTTAAATATTGCTATTCCTAAATAGTTTTGCCCATTTCCACTTTCAAAGACTGAGTACCAGCCTAGGTGAGCCACTGATTTTAGCATTTCTTATGTTCCTGCAGTAATTCCCCTTCCTGAGGAAAATTTTCCCCATCTCATCAGCAGCTAAACCAGGACACCAGTCATTGCTGCAGAGGTTTTGAGCAGAAGGACTTTTGGGAGCATGTTGGACAATATAAACACAGAACTGTTGATCACTCTGGAAATGTAAATCCAATGTGTGCTGTGCCTTGATGTATTCCCAGGCTTCCTGAGCTTCCTGTGCCTGGTGAACCACAAGTTCCACTTTTCCCCTCAGAACAAAACCCCTGAGAGTACTCAGGACATCAGGCAGGGCTGCAGCCTTTGGGTTTGAGACAAAACCCACCACACTTGGCCCATTCTTGTTAAAGCAGAAATACAGCAGTGATCTTCTGGACAGGGTCTAATCTGGGAAGGCTGGGAGGGAATGTGAGGAATGCTGAGCCTCCCACGTGGGAGAGACACACTGCCCTGGCCTTCAGCTGGTGACTGGGGTGAAACAGCAAACGGGATAGCAAAGATCCTACAGCCAGCACAGAAATTTGGGGCATTCCTTGGGATCAGCACGTGCTGGCCATCCTTCCTGCCAGGAGAAAAGGGGGCTGTGAGTATGCCAAGGATAAACTGGGGCCGGCTGCTGCTCGGTGGTTTTAGCCATAATGTTAATTCTGCTTACATAACCTTAATGCTTTCTGCAGTAATTTAGTGCAAAGAATTCAATCTTTTCTAAACTGCAGCTGAATGAAAATCAGTAGCACGAATTTGTGAGCTATTGGCTTAAATGCACTTGGACATCCACTTGTCTGCATTTATATATTCCTGTTTTAGTGGGAGAAGGCAACTGCAGCTGGTTAACACAAGGTACACAGCATTTCACAGGCTTCAGGATTCCATGGATGCAAAATCCTTCCAGTGCACTCCAGTTACACACAAACCAGCAGGCTGTTCTTTTTTTTTTTGGTTTTTTTTTTTTTTTTTTGGTGACACTTTGGTATGTAAAGCATTTTCCTTGGATGATTGATGCTTGAAACTTCTCGTATCCTAAAAGAAGCTAAAATTAGAAAGGCTCCAAGCTATGCTTCCTACAGATCCATATATGTCATAGGATGTGGCTGTTGACACTTTGGGATGATTGATTGTCAAGTTTCACAGGCTGCTGAAGTGTAAAAGACGTGATTTCGAGTGCCATGGCAAGCAACAGAGTGGATAGGGTTAGTCAATTGTTTGTTTTGTGGGAAAATAAATATGAGGCGCTTCACTGTGTTGCTAATAGAGGGTTTGGAATGGCAGGTCCAGAAGGCAACTTGGGCTATGGATGAGAGCACTTCTGAGCCAACAAACTGTGTGAGAGATTTTCTCCTAAGAAAACTCTTAGTGAAATTCGTTGGAGAGAAATTAAACTGTTCAGGAGCTTTGCCAGGGCAGCACCAACCCCCAGTCAGGGTTTCTGGCCACTTTTCCAGCCACCACATCTGTTCATACACCTTCCAAGTAATAAAACTTGCTTACAGTCTTCTCTTTAACATCAGAATATCAGTGTTAAAGGAGATAAGTCTGACTGTCTGCATCCTTTGGCAGCTTTGGGAGGCTGGAAATATGCTTGACATATCATCTGGGAAGCTGAGAACTCAAGACAGTTATTCATTCAGGAAGCAGATTGTGAGTTTTAGGTTTGATGTCAAATATCCTGAAGGATGCTTGTTGTTCCCATCATTGCCAAGCAAGAAGCACAGGGAGGGAGCAACAAATCTCAGCTGAGACTCATCTTAATGAGTTTCTGTCTCCATTTAGCTCAGGGGAAAGGAACTCATTGGTTACTCAAGGTGCAGAGTTGGATGACACAAATCAAGGGCACAGGAGTCCAAATTAGGTGTGGAGAACTATGGTGATGCCTTTCTGTCACTGAGAATTTGTGGTCATTTAGGTGTGAAAAGACCCTTGAGATCACTGAGTCCAACCATAAACTTAACACTGCCAACCCCACCACTAAAAAAGCCTCCTTAAGAGTCACATCTTCACTTTTAAATACCTCCAGGGATAAAAGTAGGAAGGAACTGTGGAGAGATGAATCTCTGAGAACACCTGGGACTGCTTTAGAGGCCACAGTTTCTTTGAGGCACTGTACCTTTCCCTTTCAGGATGTTTGATTTGTGAGGAATAACTCTGCCACGGGATTTAAGAGAAGTTGAGTTTTGATACCAGCTCGTCCAAGCCCATTTTTGGCCATAGACNAAAACTGCCCAAAGAACAGCAGAGAACTGCCCCACCTCTGACAGAGGGAAATAGAACACACACTCAGCTAAACGTGAGACAGCTACCCAGTTAACTTCCTTTCACCTTTATGAGAAGAGTGAGAAAATACTGCAGAGAATTTGTGAGAATAAAATCAAAGTATCAATGCACTGATGAAAAGGTGAAAGCATAACTGCACCTTCTTCCTTTGATGAGATAATTTGCTTCTGGGTTGTCCATTCTCTTTGAAAAATGATAACTTTTTTCCCCCCATCATAATGATATCTGACGGCTATCAAACCTTCTCCTTCACATGGTATTTTCACTGCTTTCTCACCAAACTCTCCTGTTAAGCAGCCTGCAGGAGAAATGGCTGAGGCTCGCCTTCCACTCCTTTTTGCTCACTGGATGGCCGTGAAGGTCTCCTCTACCCTTGATGTTTCTGTGATTTTGTGACATTTTGAAGCAGAACAGAACTTATCTGTGTTTCCTACTTCACTGAAAAGGTTTGGAGCATATTTCTGAGACTGCAGAGGCCTTCCTTACGTGTGCAGAGGAAGATGTCACACAGAGTGCCTTCCTGCCAGCTAGCTGGGATTTTGCTGAGAGGTGTGGAAAAAACCTGTTAGCACTTCTCCTTCCTCAGCAGTGCAATCCCTCAGGAGAATGTAGCCCCAGGAAAAGAAGCCTGGAGGCACAAAACAATGCAAGAACCTNTGAAATTAAGGGGCTCTCAGGCAAAGATATGGCAGGAGGAATAACAATTCTTTACTAGGAAAATTAAAAATACAAATGCAACAGTACAAACAACAAAAAAACCAAACCACTGCCAGAGTCAGAAGATGCCCTGACCTCCTGTGGGTCAGGGTGGTGGCACAGTCCCATCCCATGGTGGCTCAGCCCTCCTGCAGTGCCAGCTGTGGTTCTGCTGGAGCAGGGATCCTGGACAAGGGGGGAGTTTTCCTCTGAAGCTCCAGGGCTGCTGGAGATGGGCCTGCTCTCCCTCTGGGAATGCAGGGCAGAAGAAAGCTGCTCCTCTGGGAATGCAGTGGGCAAAGGCTGCTGTGGTGTTCCAGGGGCAGATTGTATCCAGGTAGGAATGCTTGGCTCCTCCCCTGGGCGGAGCATCTCCCCATGGGATGATGGAATTTGATCAGCCATGCAGGGACACTCACTGGCCATGGACAGCAGAGATCTCCTGGAGGGAGGATTGGCTGTGGGAGAGATAAAGAAAAAACTGCCCAAAGAACAGCAGAGAACTGCCCCACCTCTGACAGAGGGAAATAGAACGCACACCCAGCTAAACGTGAGACAGCTACCCAGTTAACTTCCTTTCACCTTTATGAGAAGAGNTTTTTTTTTCTCTTTAACTGTGTAGCACCAGAGTGGAGCTCAGTGGATCAAAAACAAACCAAATCCCAAAGAAGGGATCTTCTCCCTCTCCACAAATCCCTAACAGGAGAGTGGGGCCAGGTGGGGGTCAGGCTCTGCTCCTGAGTAGGAAGGGACAGGAAGAAAGGAAAAGAAAAAGGAAAAGGGAAAAGGAGAAGGAAAAGGAAGTGGCTTCAAGTTGCACTAAGGGAAGTTTAGATGGGATATGAGGAAAAAATTATGCAAGGAAAAAGCTGAGCATTGGGATGAGCTGCCCAGGACAGTGCTGGAGTCTCCATCCCTGCAGGGATTTAAAAGCCATGCAGATGTGGCACTTGGGGACATGGGGCAGTGTTGGATAAACAATCTCCAAACACATTCTAAAGCAGCAAAACACAGGAGAAGCAAATGAGATAATATTGTTTTCCTTTTTCTCTGAGGCTTCTCATCTTCCCAGGAGAAGAATCCTGGGCAAAGGGATTTTTCAGAAAACATGACTGCCACAATGGGTCATGCTGCACCTAGTTGAAATGGTTTGGATACTGGTGTCTGTGTGGCTTTAATCAGATAAATCACTATAAGAAAATTAGATTCAGCTTCTGGCCAGCCCCAGGCTGGTTTTGGGGGCGTTGCCAGTGTGGCTCATCCAGAGACAAATACAGGAGGTGGAGGAAGCAGCTCCTGGAGGGCCAGAGTTTGGGTGGGGAGTCACCAGCTGTGTCATGGTGAGGACACCTCCACCTGATCCCCTGCACTGGGAGAGGGGGAGGCTGTGGGGAAGGAGGAGGGACATGCCCAGGGTGGGGAAAACCTCCAAGGGTGGGTCCTGGGACCATGTTTAACATCAGCCCCAGCACGGGCTGTGCAGAAGAAATGAGAACTGGCAGGGAGCTGAGGAGCATTGCCAGTGTGGAGGAAAACAGGACAGCATCCCAGGAGGAAGTGAAAGATCCCCAAGTACAGATAGCAGGTAAAATTTGGAGGCACAGAGTCCCAGCATCACTTGCTTTGGGGGCTAATAAGAATTCCTGCTAGAAACTGGGATCCTGTCCTCCTGGGATTGGCCCAGGAGGCAGAATTTTGTGTGCACAGGTTTGTCTCCAAGCTGTGGGGAGCTGTAATGTGATGCAGCCGTGGCAAAGAGGAATGTGATGAGTAGGTGTCCCAAGGAGTTATTTTCAGAAGTAAAGGGGATATCTAGTCACATTGCAAAGCACTGCCCTGGCACCTCCTTTGGGGCAGGTCCTGTGCAGTGTTTTAATCCTGACCAAAAAGGTTCAATCCACACTGAAGAGATGGAGGAGAAGAAATTCCAGTAACCCAGGTCTGGCACTGTCCAGTTTATGAGAGGAGGCAACAGGACCTTGGCTGGTGTAGAGCAGAAACATTTCCAAATTGGAAATTCTTAAAAATAGTGGCTAATGAAAGTTGTTTCATATTCAGGAACAGAGAAAACATAAAGCTGGGGAAGGATTCCAGAGGAAGGGGCAATAACATCTCTTTGGCAGATGTGCACTGAGTACTGCACGTGTCAGGAGGAACATGGGATGTAAAGCAAGGACAGACAGCAAATACTGGATGTGCAGGACCTGTAGTGTGCCAGAAGCACCTGGAAAGAGTGAATTCAGCCTGTGCTGAATGTTCTTAGCAAATTATCCTGCACTCCTGTTCTCAGCAGGGCATTTTTAACCCGTGGCAATCTTTGCCTGACTCTTCCTATTCCAAACCTCAGCATCACCCTCCTGCCTAAGAGGAAGAGCTAAAACCACAGATATTTGAGTGCCTGCTGTCTGAAGGGGGGTGTGTTGAAATCGTGTCTGCTACAACTCAAGGATCAGAGAGCCTGTCAGACACTCGATCCCTGTGGCGTCAGCGCCGGGATAATCCCTGCGAGGTGCCGGAGCCTCCTTGGGTTAGGAACAGAGCCCACCCCACAGTGCCCAGGCTGACAGCAGGGCTTGGGGACATGCCACAGATGAAGGTCAGAGACTCCTGCAGGGTGGTGCCCTGTCAGGCTGTATTTTTGGTTTCCAAATTAGATGCTGAGATGGCGGCAGAAACTCGGAGAGTTCTTCTGCCTTGCTTGGGGCCATGACAGGGATTGTGTCCCTGTGGGATTGTG